>CAUYQV010172894.1:0-31732 GCA_963574575.1 Galagoides demidoff | reverse complement strand
TGTGTACATTAATGCATTTATGGGGCACAATATGCTGATTTCATGTAGAATTAGGAATGCTTACATCACACTGGTTAATTTATACCTCATCTCATTTACTTAATTATTGTGTTAAGACATTTATACTCTATACTAATAGATCCGACATGTACCCTTGCAGTGTGCACCGTAGGTGTGATCTCACCATTCACCCTCCCTCGATCTGACCTTCCCTCTCCCCTCCCATCCCCCCTCCCTTCATGTTGGGCCATAGTTGTGCAGCCTTAAAAAAAGATGGAGACTTTACCTCTTTTACGTTTATATGGATGGAGCTGGAACATATCCTACTTAGTAAAGTATCTCAAGAATGGAAGAAAAAATATCCAGTGTACTCAGTCCTATTATGAAACCAATTTACAATCACTCACATTTTCATATGAAGACTAGATCACAACTATGGCCCAAGATGAAGGAGGGAGGAGGGAGGGGGGAGTCAGATTGAGGGAGGGTGAATAGTGGGATCACACCTATGGTGTATAATGCAAAGGATACATGTTGGATCTATTAGTATAGAGCATAAATGTCTTAACACAATAATTAAGTAAAGGAGATGAGGTATATATTAACCAGTGTGATGTAAGTGTTCCTAATTCTATATGAAATCAGCACATTTTACCCCATAAATGCAGTAATGTATTCATGAAAAGAAATAAATTGTGGTATATGTATACCATGGAATATTATGCAGCCTTAAAAAAGATGGAGACTTTACCTCTTTTACGTTTACATGGATGGAGCTGGAACATATCCTATTTAGAAAAGTATCTCAAGAAGGGAAGAAAAAATATCCAGTGTACTCAGTCCTATTATGAAACCAATTTACAATCACTCGCACTTTCATGAAGAATAGATCACAACTATGGATCTGAACTTCTCATCTTAACATATTTCTCAATATAACTCTTGACCTTACACAATATAAATGTATTATAATATTCGTGTCAGAGGATTGTTGTCAAAAATAATTTAGATGACATCTCAAAACTATAGAGCATAATATAATGTAAACTCTGATTAAATTTGGTAAAGATTGGCCATTTGGGAGGGTTACATTGTTAACATCATCAATGCTGTAGCTAATCAAATCAACACCGATAGCCAATCATATAATCAAATCCTCAAAGAATAATCCAGCGCTGGGTAATCGAAAGGTCCCCTGGATGGAACTGATCTTACCTTTCTAGGTCTCATTTCCTCTTCTGAGAATATAAATCATTGCATCCAAGGACTTAAAGACTTCTCTAGTGCCGAGTTCTATGATGATAAAGGCTATCTTTTTTAGAAGTTATTATCTAAGTTGTTTTAAGGCAGGATATAGTTTCCACAGCTTTAATTCATATCATTTGATACTTTTTTGCAATAGAAAAAAAGAGAAGCTGCCACTGAGATCAACTATTCTGGCATCACAGTATCCAAAAGTAGTCAATAACAGATAAATCAGAAATGAAAACAGAAAGGTCAGAGTGTCCTTTGAGAATATGGCAAACAGCACGATGCCAGCCAGTTTTAAATTGGAGTCCAATCTGGAGGTTCTGAGGCAGTAGGTTGTACTCAACTCAGTAGGAGCCTGGTACCAACCCCAGTTTCCTAAAGTTCCTCCTGCCATGCACATTTTCATGCCTAACTCTGAGTTGACAAACTTTTCTAACTGACTGTGGGGTATAATTGGACTTACAGTCCCTCAGTGGCTTTTGGGTTTCAGCACAGTCCCACTGGGTGACCATGGAATTTCCACATTGCTACTGCATGGTCAAGTAGGGCAGCCATAAGTCAGATCAGAAAAATAAGGCAAATGAATGAGTCTGGATGAGGACTCAGTGCAAACTGTCCTCACCAATTCCCGATAAAATGCTGCAAAAAAGATGAGTGACTAAACAGTTCTGTAAAATGAGTGGTTGGATAGTGTAGCAAAAATTTGCCAACTACTTACTATGCTTCAGGCGCTGTCCTGTATTTCACAGGCATTATCGGATATGTGCTCAACATCTATTTAAGGAAGGCTCTATTAGCCCCATTCTCATCAACAGAAGAAGGTATGCAGAGGTTAGGTAACTTGCTCAAAGCCCCATGCACCCAGGAAACTTTCTCCAGCAGGAATAGAGGCAGAATAGTCGCTAACTGCAGACATGAACCAAAGTTCAAGTTTAATTGTGTCTGTGATGATGATGTGTTGAACTGTACATAGGGTTTCACAGAGCTTCATGCCTATGGGAACTATATCACCTTTAATATCTTTAAATTAATGCCATCAAATCCCCACACAGATTATTCTTTCACAGCAGGTGTTTCTTGTTCTAGAATTTAGCTGGCACCTAAAATCTATTTTTTTCTCTTCCACAAGAAAGAAACAAGAATGACCATTTCACTCTTAACTTCATTCTTCAGGGTATTGCTAAAGGATGCTTGATTCTTTCAGTTCCCTGCTCCTTGGGGTACCATTTCAAATTTTACTATCTATTTAATAAAAATTGATTATAGCACACATCGCTAGTTCAACCAATGCGTGTGTGTGTGTGTGTGTGTGTGAGAAAGAGAGGGTGGAAGAGTGTGTGAATGTAAGCCTGCTTATGTCTCTGGACCATGAGGTTATTTAAGGGGAGAGTATTCTTGAAAAAAAAATGCGAAGACCAAATAGAATAGATTTCCAAGAATGTTTCAGAATTTTTCTAGTTATATTCAGATTGCTATTTATTGCAGAAAAGTGGGACAGTTTTGCATTATTTTCAGCACTTCTATGCAGAATAGAGAATGACTAACACTAGAGCTAAATTATAGCAGTTATGTCATGGAAAATGATGTCAGTGTAGCTTGAAGCAGATGTATTTGAATGAGATCTAATCCTTAGGGTGACAATAGTTGACATATTACCTAAGGGAAAAGTTAAACAAGTTCAATATTTCATCTCTCTAGAACAGTGGTTCTCAACCTTCCTAATGCCACGACCCTTAATACAGTTCCTCATGTTGTGGTGACCCCCAACCATAAAATTATTTTTGTTGCTATTTCATAATTGTATTTTTGCTACTGTTATCAATCATAATGTAAATATGTGATATGCCGGAGACCCCAAAAGGGGTCACAACCCACAGGTTGAGAACTGCTGCTCTAAAGTATCGTTTCGGACTTTACCTAAAATAAAACCTTCATGAGAAATTACTTTAAGTCTCTGTGTTAGAATCAATTTTAACCTTGGTAGGAATTAGAAATCTAAGTTTAGAATGGAAAAGAACCTTAATGGAAGCGGCGTAGTGTTGATGCTGTTGGAAGTAGGACTATTGGCTCCAGTTATACGTTGTTCCAAGAGGCAGAGTCCCACTGTTGTCAGGATGACTGTCTCTGCACAACTCTAGGGGGCGCCCCTCACATACAATGCATCTCCTTCAACTATATAATGTGTCAGCTTGGGCAAAGTAGGGTGTGGGTGAGAGTGGCAGAAAGGACCATAGCAAAATGGAAAAAATAATCATGGTGACATTTTAAATTAAGATGAAAATTATAAAAGGTTACCTATAAAATTATAGCCAATAAGTAAAATGTGAATATGCTTTCAGTCAAGGACTAGAAAGAGCCATAAGAATAAAAATATTGATTTGATTAGATGACAAGATTATAGACAGTTTTGTCTTAGAATTATCTTCTGGTTTTAATATCACTACTTAAGTAAAGTACTATAATAACTCTAGCTTTCAAGTGACTCTATATACTTATTTAGAGGAAATACACTCTTAACATTTTATGCTCGAAAGAAAAATCACATACTTAGTCTCCATCATTTGACAGTGGGAGAAATGAGGTGCAAATCACTGCGGTGACTTGTTCAAGTACATGTAGGCAGTGGCGAAGGGGGATTTGAATGTGTTTCCCCCCTACCTCAAGGTGGCTTCCGACCATCTCTCACCCTTGGCAATTCTTCTTTACCTCCACCAATCATTCATATTTTGGTGAATCATGGTCACCCAAATTTATCATGTCCTAAATCCTGGAATTTATAACTCTTACCTATTTGGAAAAAGAGTCTTTGTAGGTATGAGATGAGGGGATTATCCTGAACTATCTGTCTGGGCCCTAAATTTCATCAAAAGTGTCTTTATGAGAAGAGGTAGAGGGAGATTTAACATACACTTGAAGATGTAAGGTGGAGACAGAGACAAGGTGTGACCACAAGCTAAAAAATGCTGAGGAACTCTAGTAATCATCAGAGGCTGAGAGTAGATTCTCCCCAGGAAAATTTGGAGGGAGCAAAGCTCTTTAGACACTGTGATTTCCAACTTCTGGCCTCCAAAAACTATTAGAGAATAAATTTTTGTATTTTAAGCCATCCAGTGTGTGATAATTTGCCATGCTTACCTCAGGACACTAATAAATCTCCCAACTTTATTTCTCTGATGCTGAGCCTTAAACTGAGATTTAAATTTCTAAACCCTGTGGGCTCCTCATTTCAATTCCTAAATACCAACTAGCTGTCTCCTCCTCTCCCCTAAATACGCTTCCTAGTTCACATAATCGTTCTTGAATTTTTTAAAAATTTTATTTCAGATTAATATGAGGGTACAAATGTTTACGTTATATTGTTTTCAATTCAGGTAAAGTTCAAGTTATAGTTGAACCCTTCATCCGGGGGCGTGCAGAACACTCTCACATTGTGGATGTGAGGTGAGATCCCCGCCAATCACATTTTTGAATTCTTAATCACACTGGATTTTAATTCTTTTGTCTCATTCCCAACATCTGTTTAATTACCAAATCATGATAATGCTATCTTTAAAATATTTCTTAGGTCATCATCTAGACTTAGCACTGCTAGTCTAACCTAGGTCCTTATCACCTGTTTCTCTTCTTGGATTTCTGCAGCACTCTGCACTCTCATCCTCTGATTTGCTCTCTACCAACAGAATCGTTTTTCTAAAATGACAACATTGATTAACGACTCAGTTTGAAAACTCCTATAGAATCCAGCCCAGTATTAGAGCATCACAAGCTTCAGAGATGTAACCACTTGGGTTTCATTCAGGCTCTGCCACTTACTAGTTTTGGTCCCTTGGGCAGGTTACATTTCTGTGCCTTATTCCTGCCTCTATAAATTAAGGATACTGTTAGTGCCTCCTTCATAAATGGGCCATTAGGAATAAATAATGATAAACTATAAAACTTTCAGAAGAGTGTCTTAAACACCTAAGAAAGAGAAGGAAAAGTATGACTTGTCAATAAATAACAATTATTGAAAAGAAACATGGGGTGCATTTAATATGTGGTGAATTTGGATTCTTTACATTTTATTCATGTTTACTGTTACAATCTCATCTTATTCCAACCTTTCTGTATTTATTAGGATTCCAGAGACATTGAACCAATGGGAAATACATATATTAAAGTTTGAACATTCTTAATCTAGAATCCCAAATCCAAAACACTCCACAATCTGAAACATTTGCGCACCCACATGACTTTATAAGTGAAAAATTCTAAACCTGACCTCATGTGACAGTTTGCAATCCAAATGCAGTCAAAAGTTTGTTTCATGCACAATATTATTAAAACATAATGTGCAAAATTACCTTAAGCTATGTGTAAAAGGTGGATAGAATAAAACATGAAAGAATTTCAAGTTCATTTCATTCTAATATTGAAAAAAAAATCCTAAATCTAAAAGTCTTCTGGTCCTAAGTATTTCATATAAGGGATACTCAGCCTGCTTAAGAAATTGACTCAAGAGACTGTGGAAGCTGACAAGTCTCCAAATCTGTAGTCGGCAAGCAAGAGACCTAGGAGAGCAGGTGGTGGGGTTCCAATCTGAAGGCTGACAGGCTTGAGGTCCAGAAGAACTAATATTTCAGTTTGAGTCTGACGATGGGAAATAACCAATGCAGAAGGAGTTCCTCCTTACTTTAAGGGTAGTCAGCCTTTTTTTTCTTTTTAAGCCTTCAGAAAAATTGATGAGGGCCACTTACATTAGGGAAGATAATCTATATTGCTCAGAGTGCTGATTTAGATGCTAACTTCATCCAAAAACACCCTCATAAAAGACCTAAAGTTTGACCAAATATGTGGGCACCACATAGCCCAGTTAAGTTGACACATAAAATAACCCATCACACTTTCATAACCACCCTCTGTGCTATCTCAGCGTGCTCTTTCCTGAACAAAGATTTCCCTCTTGTGTCTTCCTACCTTGGCTCATATCTTATTATTATTATTATTATTTTATTAGATACTGTCATCCTTCCTCCACAGTCTTCCCCTGCTTTGGCCTGGACAAACCCTATTTATTCTTCACAACGAAGTTCAAATGCCATGTTCTTCTTTCTGTACTTTGGAACATAATTATATCTCTTCTGATAGTGAGGTTAGACTATTCCTGCCTCTGGTATCTGATTGCATTATATCTATGGAATTGATCATATTTTGTTAAAACTAGATATATAACCACCTACTTAAAGTGAGACCTTACAGAGGGTGGCAACATAGCTTCATATCTTATCTTTCTTAGTATCCCCATTACTTGGACCAGTGCCTGGTATGTCATAGGTGCACAGTAAGTATTGAACTAATTCTTGGTCTTTGGGAAAACAGAAAAGATGAACCTTTCTCAGTGAGCAAATTGGAGCACCAGTTAACAGCAGCTTTACCATTTCCTAAGTGAAGGCTTCCCAGAAGGCCTTCTGCCACTCATTCCCTGCAGAGGGAATTTAGGGACGACCAGCAGGAGTGCCCTGGCTAAGCTGAATTACTGTGACAGTGCCCAGGAAGAGTGGCAATCTCGGAGGTGCCCAGGCGGTAACCTTTATTTAATTGGCAAGATGGAAATCAATGACACATATGGCATTAACAATTTTAGATTTTGGATTAGTTTGCAGTGATATCTGCTAATTAAAAAAAAGTAGATTTAAATAATCTTCAAACCATTTTTTGTGTCCAGGAAAATATCCCAATGTATTTGTTACATTTTTAAATAAGAAATAAGATATTTAAACTTGCATAAAAAAACCTCCAACTAGGTTATCTAAGAAAAAGCACATGTTAAATAAATCCTATGGACTGTAAAACATGACAGATAGCTCCTGCCTTTGTTTTTCCTGGCCCAAAGTTTGTCTTTATTAACCTTTCATTTTCATTTTAAATTTTAAAAGTATTAAATATAAAATATTGGTACACACAAATTATGAAACTGAGAAATCTTTCTCTAAGCCCAAATAAAATAGTTCTTTGTCATAGTAATTAAATATATCATTTGGGGTTTTGTAAAGGAAACAGAAATCAGTTTAGGTATTTTAAACAGAAAGGGATTTAATGTAGGAAATTAGAAACTTAGAAAATTTCTAGGAAGGCTGGAGGAGGGGATGTTGAGGGACCCTGAGGATGTAGCCACTACAGCACTGTTGAAGCTTGGGCTGCCACCCCTGATTCCTGACCCCCAGATGCTGCTGTGCAGTAGTAGAGTAGTCTCGCTGAGGAGTCCACATGCATTAAAAGTACAACCTATAGAGTTTATGAACATTGTTATGTTAGTATAGACTTAGAAGAGGAATTTATCAATCTGGTCCAGATCCTGTATGAGAAAGTTTAAGAAACTGATACCTCATGTTTTTGGAAGAAATTTTTAATTTGAAAAATAGCTGAGCTAACACGAATGATCAGTTTGTCAAATCACGGATCTTTTATAGTGTCCACCTGTACTGTAATGTCAAAGATACATGAAATTGAAACACCTGAAAGCCAGGAGGCATCTGGAGTTTTGAGAAAGAATTCCCAGCTCCTTAGCTCCTTTTTACACACACACACACACACACACATACACACACTCTGACCTCAATCTCTGTCAGATGAGCTCTCTCATCCACGTACGCTGATTATCTCACATCACAGAGAGTATTTCTGTTACGAAATATCTCCATTTTATACCCTAGAAGAATGGAAAACCTGTAGCCTCGAGGCCGCATGTGTCACCCCAGATCCCCATGTTTGCCCCTCAACTGAATCCAAACTTCATGTTAATTGTAAGGATTTGTTCTGTAAAAACAAAAGTTGGCGCTCAAGGATCCAGAAGGCCACAGGTTCCCCAGCCCTCTCTCCAACATCAAACCTGGAGAAAAGTTGGAAGAACGGTAAAATAAAGTCCCCTGGATGCACCACTGATAACACTTTACTAGTGTGCACCATCTGTTGTCTGTCTTTCTAATGTGTGTGTAAGTCTGTACAGCACAGCTTGGGCCCCCTAAGGCAGACCCTGAGTGAGGGTGTGACTTCAGGCTGAGTTCATTCTCTGTCTGCTCCTATGTGGATTCTGACACCAGAATCCACACCGAATAGCCCCAAAAGACTGGTGGATAGGTATGGAAATAGTAAAAGGGATCTAAGGATATATGAGCAGAGAGTCAACAATGCCAGAGGTTTTTTTGTGCATGTGTGTGAGCGTAAATATAAACTGTACACACACTTTTGTTTCTTGGTGATCCATCTGAAAGAAGGTCACAGGCATCCTTACATTTCATCGCTAAATACTTACACTTTTAAGATTCTTACAAATAACCTACATAACCACGATTCTGTTATCACATTCAGGAAATTTTATATTATGATCTCCTACTAATCTAATATAAAGTCCATATTCCAGTTACCCCAGGAATGTCTTTTAGAACTGTATTTTTTTTTCTATTCCAAGATCTAATCGAGGCGTGCACATTTCATTTAGTTGTCATATCTTTTTGGACTACTCTAATTTCTATTAGATTAGTTCTGTCAACTTTTGTCTTATAAGAGTTTTGAAAAGCCCAGGCAAGCTGCTGTGTAGGGGTCCCACAACATGCTTTTGTCTGATGGTTTCTTCACAATTTAATGCAGGTTAAATAGTTTTGGAAGAGCAGATAAGTGGTTGGTTGTTCTTCTCAGTAGATCATCTCAGGAGACACATAATGTCAGTTTTCCTGCTTCTGGTGATATTAAATTTCACCAGTTGATTGAGGTGTCTACCCAATTGTGACACCCTAAAAGTGTGATATGATTCAAGCTATCTTAAAATTTTCTCTCCACACCACAATCTTAACCTCTCTCACTGACAATATCTTCATCAATTTCTAATTCTCCAATCACAAAAAATCAAAACCCTTTTCACCTAAGTCTACACACTCCTAGCGTTCTCTTACCAATTCTACAACTTTGCAGTTGTATTATTTCTTAGATACCTTCTGTTTCCTCCATCATGCAACTATAATCCTAGCTTAGTTCTTAAATGTTGATCCTATGAACTCTTGGGGCAAATGTTTAGGACAAACTCTTTATCTTTCACCTTTTGTGGTTCTGTTCTAGATCTGTTTGATAATAAAGTTAACTGTTCCTAAAGATAATGAGTTATTAACATGGTGTGTGTAAGAAAATGATCTGCCATTTTCTTTGTTTTAAGGTTAGTTGATAATAAAAATTATCTTCTTAGCAAAATTAAAACTCTAATGATGATACTTAATTCTATCCATCGATTTCACCCAATATAGTCAACTAAAATTTTAATTTACCATTGATCCAAAAAGACAAAACAATTCCTTGTTTATATCTTAATTGGTACTCTCCTATTTCATTTTAACTTTTTTTCTATCCCTGGAATTTTTGAGTTTGTGTCTTTAATCATCCTAAGAATTGGCATTAGTTTTCTAGGGTTGCTATAACAAAGCAACACGCACTGAGTGGCTTCAATAACAAAAATGGACCATCTCACACTTCTAAAGGCTGGAAGTTCAAGATTAAGGTGTTGGGAGGGTTGGTTTTCTCTAAGGGTTATGAGAAGGAATCTTTTCCATACATCTCCCATTCACTCTGGGTATTCCTTGGGTTATAGAAATGTTATTCTTTATCTCTGTCTTTATTTCCAAATGGAATCTTCACTGTGAGGATATCTTTCCAAATTTTCCCTTTTTTATAAGAACACTAGTCATATCATACATAGTAGAGGCTCACTCTATTCCAATATGACCTCATCGTTACTTATGTAATTATATGAAATGCCCCCACTTTTGTATAAAGTCACATTCTGACCTATTGGTGGTTAGGAATTCAATATATAAATTTTGAGAAGGAGACAGAATTCAAACAAACATAATAAACCGAAACTCATGCTGTATACCAATATATGAGCTATTCCTTTATTATTATCTGATTTAGTTAAAGCATTATTTATAATGTCTTGCCTTTTTTACTCAATCCTATCTAGTTATTTTCACTTAAAATATTCCACTAAAATTTACTTCACACTTGCTATCTGCTGTAGTAAAACTGGGCTCTTATGAATGTCTGCCAACATCATTGTGTTTACATGCTCTCCTGCTGCCATTCATTTTTCAGGTGAAAGGAATCCATTTATTTCATAGTACCACCATTGTGGCTGGATCCAAGGCCCCAAATAATGACATGGCATTGTCTCTCCTTTTTTCTTAGATCTCATTTTTCCCTGCCTTGACTGTATTTTCAGACAGAATCTTTCCCCACGTAAGGCATTTTGACATGGCTAGGTCTGCACTGAGAACCTATGTGCCAACCAATCCCAGTAGAAACAAGAATCATATTCATTTCCAGAGGAGCTCTACAGACTCCTGATTCTGCCTTTCATTGTCCAAGTATGGATTGCATATTTGTTCCTGAACCAGTCACCATAAGTGATTGGTTGTGCTCTTTAGTTGCAGGCAAACTGTAAAGTGAGGATGAGTTTTACCCAAAGGAAATCTATGCTTTCTTTCTTTCTTTCTTTTCTTTTCTTTTTTTTTTTTTTTTTGGTACAAAATAGTAATGGTTGCTGAGAAGACAAAACAAACAAACAACTCACCATATGTTCACTATAGTTTATGCATATGCTTCTTTTATAGTTTGACTGGCACCTACAATAAATGAAAATATGTGCATTTACACAAATACACTCAAGTGTCATCATTTCTACAGCAACTGTGCCAGGTGCTGTAGAAAGTGAAATGGATGTAATTCTCCAAATCTTGATTAAGAGAGTTTTCAGAAAGACATCTCTCTAGAGCAAAGTGCAGCATGCTTTTGCCTTGTAAGGATAACATATGGATTACCTGGTACTTTGAATATAAAAAGTGCAATATAAATGTATCCTTTAATTATAATTCTAAAAATATCTGTTTCCCCTATCTGTTCAGAATAATGTCAGGTAACAGAAGTAAAGTGTAATGGAAGAGACAAAAATTAATCAGACAGGGGCCCAATAAGAGATTGAGGCAAAATAGGGAGGCAGATTTTTTTTTTTCTTGGCTGCAAAAGCGAATCCAAACATGAGTTCAACTTGCTAAAAAATAAATCACGTCCACTTTTTTCCACAGGCTTCTTTATGTATTGCCAAAAGTGACCTTTAAACTGCCTTAGGAGATAGCAGCTGACTAGAAAATTACAGTTATTTGCAGGATAACCAGAGATTAGAGTATTTAGAGTATTGTAAAAAAAAAATACTGAGAGACAGATGTTAACAATTTGCAACCTCTATAGACAGCTACAGTAAAACCCTGTATTGTAGCGTTTCTGAAGGATGATTGGGGGATTCGTGATAATATACTGTACCTAGACATCTGAATGTAAATAAGTAAAATGACCTTGTTCGAGAAATTTATCATCAAGTTTGATTTCTAAGACCAATGGAAAATTCCTGATGATATTTGTCAAGTATTCTCTTCTGCCCTAAATAATTTTAAAGGTAATGTCTTCCTTTGTGACAAATATCTAAAACACACATTTACATTTTTTGAAAGACATTCCTAAAATAAAGACTGCACAATGATGATGATCTGTTTACCATTAACCCTCCGGTAGAAGGGCAACACAAACCACTGGTTAAAACCCTAAATTGGGTGTTAGGAATCATGAATAACAGATGTCACTAGCGGTTTTTACTTGATCCTGGGCCAATCATTCAATAGTCATTTTTTTCTTTCTTCTCGGAGAGAAACTTTAGCAAAGATATCCCTGCGTGAAAGTGGAAGAAAAACATGAGCTTTGGCACCAGCTGGACTTGGGGCTCAGCCACCCTGTCCTACTGAAGTCTACCGAGACCATGCAAGGTGACCGTGAGCTAGAAACTCCAGCACAAGCCTGCTTTCGTTCAAATCCTGCCTGTTTCGTGCTTGCTATGTGGCCTTGCTCTATTTACTTAACTTTCTATGCCAGGGTTTCGTCATACCTCTCAGCTGGAGATAATTCCTGCCACTGGAGTTTTGAGAAGTAAAAAGTTTAGTATTTGTAAAGGATCTGAAACATTGCCTGCTATTTGGAAACTCTCAGATAACTCCGTTGACCTCTTCAGTACAACAGAGTGGGACGCCGTAGTGAAATATACTTCATAAAATACCTACATGCTTTACCCACAACGGGCCCCTGGAGAATGATATAGATGCTTTCCAAGTGGTGACAAGTTTCCATGATGGTGGCTGAACATGGGGCAATGGCACGGTGATCTCCTTTGATGACAGCTGCAAGTCTTAATGTCTATAGACATCCTATTTCCACCATTGTCCCCGTGTACCTTTAACATTCAATTCAGCAAATACTTATTGACCTATTCTATGGGTGACTGTCAGGGGCTGGCCTAGGAGAAAGATGCAAAGAGAGAAACATGAACTTGATGTCTCCACTGGGAATCATTTTTCACCCACCTCCAATCTGGGTAATCCTCACGTGTTCCTTGCTTTACTCAAGCGCATCCCCATTCCTCTGGTTGTTAGGACCCCTTCTTTATTCATCCTTGCCATCCATATGCAACCAACAGCCGAGTGTCACTGAGTTTCTGTGTGGGGCTTCTGTACCCTGCTACATCTCGGGTTTGATTTGCATTACCCTTGCTCCTGCTGTCGATGCCTGGCCGGCCTGCCCCTCCCCCACATTCAACTTCCTCCTCTTTTGCCCTCCTCTTCTGTGGGTTGAGATTATTGGCAGGATAATGTCCAGATTCCTCATCATAGTGACACTGGTTTCCAGGCTACTATTTAGTTTTGCGTATATTGCGATCTATTTACTCAAACTGACATTCTTGCTCATGCCTTTACTCAAGCCGTTTCCCTTCATCAGGGGGACGCACACCCCACTCCTCCAAATCCTACTCATGCTCGCTGGATAATTTCAAAGTCTACACTGTTCTGGGCCATCCTCTCTGGTTGTCCTCTTACCCGCCCCCCCCATTAATGAAATGACCTCTCTCATCTTGGAACTTCCCTAACATTTTATCTTTATGTCACTTATGTTATAATATCTTGTATTATATTTATCTTTCTGCATGTCTTTTGTTCCCTACACTGTAAATTCTCAGAGAGTAAAACACCGTCCGATTTATATTTATGTATTCGTCTTGCTGAGAACAGTGAATATGGACTCTTGGGAATATTTATTGAATGATTAAAGAAATAGGTGGGGAAAATGTTACAGCATTTATCTTCTATGAATTCAGTATCTAGTGGAGACAATATGTATTTACATAGACACGTGAATATACCCATACATGCTGTGATGCAAAGCTGATTCTGAAAAGGAAACAAATAAACTTGTACAAACATCTCGTTAAGCAAGTGTAAAGTGAATGAATAATGAACTTTACCTAGGGGACTTGGGGGTGTTGACTTCTAAGAGGAGATAGAATTTGGGTAAGAATAAAAGATATATGCACATTAGGAAAAAAAAACATTTTAGGTTAAGCCAACAATTTGAGCTAAGACACTAAGGCAGGGAAGGGCAGGGCTGTGCGTAGGAGGCTGTCCATTCTGGCCTCCCTGGAATTGCTATCTATGAACCTATCTAAGTATCTCATTATCTGAAAGAATCACAGGCATATTTCCCCTGGATGGGTTTTTCTCCTCAGTATAGTTTAAACTGATTTAAAGTGATAGAACCATTTTCTTAAAATTATGTGGGTCAGATCTCCTATTGAATAATAGTTATTTTGTGAACTGTAGACCTCTCGCCTTACTGAATGTAATTGATAGTTACTAAAAATTGTTGAAAGCGATGTGCTTGTCTTAACATTTTTATAACTCACCATTTTGTTGCATGATAGCAGAGTATGCTGCAAATCAAACTTAGTATGTATCACTGTATTTTTTAGTGGTGTACCATATTTAATTTTAAAGGACTTAATTCATTTAAGTGTTTGATATGGCACGTGGATTGACAAGAGTAAAAAATTGAGTGGTATAATGCCCTGCACATGAAAACTGAGGTTAATAAATTTGGACTGATATAGCGGCCACTCATGAGATTGTCTACGCAGTTATTTCTCCACTTACCTGTCTATGTGGCTACAGAGGAAACCGCTATGTTGCCAGGACACACACACACACACACAAACTTTCCAGGCCATACATTGCATGACACACTCCATTCTTTTTATAAATAAATTCCTCCTTTGTTGTGTTTGTGCTTTTTTCTTTTTTCTATATGATAATCCTTAGATTAAAAAAGAGTGCTTCTATATCTCACTTTAAAATCCAAATAGAGAGGCTTGGTGCCTGTAGTTCAGTGGCTAGGGCACCGGCCGTATACACCGGGGCTGGCGGGTTTGAACCCGGCCTAAGTCTGCCAAACAACAATGACAACTACAACAAAAAATAGCTGGGTGTTGTGGTGGGCGCCTGTAGTCCCAGTTATTTGGGAGGCTGAGGCAAGAGAATTGCTTAAGTTTAAGAATTTGAGGTTGCTATGAGCATTCTATCAAGGGTGACATAGTGAGATTCTATCTCAAAAAAAAAAAAAAATCCAAATTGAGGCTGGACGCGGTGGCTCACGCCAATAATCCTAGGAGGCGGAGGTAGGTGGAGTGCTCAGGAGTTCGAGACCAGCCTGAGCAAGTGTAAGTCCCCATCTCTACTAAAAACGGAAAAGCTAGCTGGGTGTAGTGGTGGGTACCTGTAGTCCTGATACTCAGGCGGCTGATGTGAGAGGATTGCTAAAGCCTAAGAGTTTGAGTTTGCTGTGAGCCATGGGCCCAAGCCACTCAACCTGGGGCAATAAAGTGAGACTCTGTCTCAAAAAAAAAAAAAAAAAAAATCCAAATTTAAATGTTGTCTATAGCCATAATTTCCAACCTGAAGCAAGCTTCAAAGACTCCATATATCCTATGTATGGGTTAAAAATTATTATTTTCGAAACTAAGCATTACAAAGCGAAGGTGTTTTTCTCCAAAGGAAGAAAAGGGCATCTCAAATGACTATACCTTCACAAGTGTGGCTCATTATGTAAGATTATCTATTTATCTATTGTTTTTTTTTTTTTTTTGCAGTTTTTGGCCAGGGCTGGGTTTGAACCTGCCACCTCCGGCATGAGGGGCCAGTGCCCTACTCTTTTGAGCCATTGGCACTGCCCAAGATTATCTAATTTTTTTTATAAGGAATAAAACACTAGGCTTATTATTTTAACTCCACTGTAGGGGAAAAGGTCTACAATATGATTGTCTTCCAATATTTCCCTTTTATCCTGGGTACTTTTCCCTCCCACACAACAGAATCGCATGGTTCGTGTGGAATCTGGTTATAACAATGAGTTATTTTGCAAGGATTTCTAGATCTTGGGGTCCATAGAGTTGAAATGAATCCCATTTAGAGGCAGAAGCCATATGAATAAAATTTAGGTTCTGTGTGCTGTCATATTCCTTTTGTAATGAAGAGACATGGTGAGAAAAAACGATCCTGACATCCAGAGCAAACAGGAACAAAGAAATGGAAATCGGTGGCCTTTAAATATCAGGTCTCCAGTCAATCCCGGCTCCCTACCCCTTTGTCCTTCCACTAATCAGGGTTCTAACTTTGAATTCTACTAGTCAATATATTCTCCTTCCTGCTTGAGCCGTTGGAGGCGTGTACTTGTCATTTGTGACCAGACTACTGTAAGATCCTTGACACATCTTTCAGGAGTCAGGAAGCTGGAGCTAAGCATTCCAGTGGAGAAAGACAGGTGATAGCCGCAGGGTATGGAGTAGGTGACAACTGGTGGCAGTGCTTACGCTCCTAAGCTGCAGGACAAAAGCAAATTTCCTAACCTAAAGGAAAGGGTCTGGAATGATGATCACATTTGGTTCTTCAGAAGTTAGACACAAAAAATTCTGCTATGTGGGATGGAGCATTTATTTCAAATGCCTGTGCCCTCACCAGTGGGGTTGAAGGAAATGGAAGATCCTGAGCCGACTTGGATGCTTAAGGCCTAACTCTAATGCAAGGTCTTGCTCAGAGAAGTGCAAAAAATGGCAGGAATGAAAAACTAAATGTAGGTTCGGTTTGGAAACAAACCTAATATAAAAGAGCAACAGGCCGTCCTTCTCATACCTGGTGTCTTAGTATAGTTGGACTGCTGTGAAAAGCGGTCATGGACTAGGTGGCTTATAGACAACAGAAAGTTGTTTCTCGGAGTTGTGCAGGCTGGGAAGTTCAAGTTTAAAGCACCAGCAGACTTGGTTTCTGGTGGGTTTATAAATAGTAATCTCACCCTGTTTCCACTTGACAGAAGGGGCAAGGGAGCTCTCTGTGGTCTCTTTTATAAGGGCACTAATCCCATTCTCTGCCCTCAGTACCTAGTAACTTCCTAAAGTCCCCACCTCCTAATAACATCACACAGGGGGTTAACATTTCAACATACACATTTTGGGGGAGGGATGGATACATTCAGTCTATAGTGCCTGGAAACTAAACCAATTATCATTCATTCCCATTAGATCCAGATGGCCGTAACCATTGTGAATAAGTCACTAGGTGTAAGAGACCCAAGTAAAGCTCCGTGCCACTTTCCTGATGAAACTGGCTCTCCCTTAGAACACTGGCATTTCAGAATATGTTTGCATGAAAGAGAAAATGCAGGTAAGAAATTCTAGACCAAAATCTTGAAATCATGTATTCTGAAATAGATGCCTGTCCTGAGAAGTCCCTATCTAAGTCATTGTAGGGTCCCGAGGCCCATCTGAACTCTTGGTTTTTGCTGTTGGCTACAGAGCAGATACACACATCAGAGGGCAGAGTTAGGTACTTTGGAAAAATAAAATCCTCCTAAGTTGTACAATGAATCGACATAGAATTATGAAACACCTTATGATTTACTTCAGTGGAAACAGCCAGAAACCTCCAGCCTAAAATTCCGATCTTGAGAGATGAGGCAAGGCAAAGCTTTTTCAGATAACATGCCTTAACTTTTCAAATGAGTTTACTGCACACCTATAAATCAAGGCTATTTTTCATTCTTCACTCTTGTGGACAGCCCTCTGTCGGCTACATCCTGGGGTAGCAGGGCTTTCCCCTTCCCCAGCTGTGTCTGGAAGGCAGTAATTCTCTCATTTCCTCCTTATCATTAATTGCCTTGTCTCTTAAATTGCCAGTTGAGGATGTGACTCAACAATGGCACGGGAGGACGTGACTCCGAGGCCTTCTTGAATCAGGGCCAGTCAGGGTAGAAGTTGTGGAATAACTTACGTCTATATTTCCGACTGAACTTACTTACCTAGATTCCGAACCCTGAGCTTACTTTATGGCCTATCACATTACTAATGGCTATATGAAAATTAGAACCAAAACACTCTTCTTTTTTTTAATATTTGAGCCCAAGAAGTTCTTGAGAACTTGACAGGATTTTCCTTTTTGTTTTGGGTTCACCTGATTTTTGCTTGCTCACTTTTCCACTCATCTTATCTCTCACTTAGAAACGTCACTTTCCCACAGACAGTCCTTAGTCTCTTCCTTCCCATAATATACTGAGATGAGGGACATGCTACTTAAAATAAGTGGGAATTTAAATTATTTAACATTTGATTAGTGCCCCAAGCCCCGATACATACCGTGGATGGCAGGAATGAACTTGGCAAAGTGAAAAGACCTGGAGAGAGATGGGGCTTGAAATACATATAAATATATGTAAGGCAAGTTTGAGCCCCGTAAGCCTCTTTCTGCACCATGCAGGTGAATAGATTGCATTTCTGCTTTTATTAATCACAAAGGAGGCACAAGCTCAACCAGCCAAAACGGACTTTATTAGCGAATACACATTCCTTGAGCCAAGGTTTATAGCCCACATTCTCAAAGTGTTTTATATTCTCTCTTCAACTTATGGTTGTTCAGAGTGATTGAGCTCAAACCCAATCCTCGTGAATTCCCCAGTAACCCAATTCACTGAGGAAGAGAGGGATACTAGTCTTTCTGAATGTGTCTGTAAGATGCCATATGCTTCCAGGTAAAAATAAAAACCAAAATAGCAAATCCCTTGGGAGGAGTTGTTCCTCACATGCCACGCAGCACAGATAGGGTTGGCTGGAGTTTTTGCTCCACTGCCGGACATGTCTTTGGCTTGTGCTAACTCTGTGTGGACAGAGTAGTGAGACTGTAGCCTGGACTCAGCATTCACTGAAGGCACACATGATGCATGATCAGATCTGTTTGTCTGCCATAAATCTCAGCAAGTGGAGGGGGGTGAGACCAGGCTGACACGTCACCTCAGAGGACTGGGTTACAGCCTTCTTACTGATTTATCTGCCCATTTCTCCTCATTATGGAAGGAGGAAATAATTTAGCTCAGACATTTTACAAAGACATTTGGTCAGGATGAACCTATTTAAGAAGAAGGGGACTCCTACCTTGACTTCCTTCTGTTTATTGCTGTCCAAAGCCATTGTTCTTCAATGTGGATACAACCAGCAGGCCTCCGTCAACAGATCTTTTTTTTTTTTTTTCCGTATAAATAAAAAGTAAAGCCTTGGAACTTTCTAAGCCCTATTTTCTTTAGGAAACATTTTGGTATGATCGCCTATGGTACTAGAAGCTCAAGGTTTCTTGATACCAAGTGCAATGATGAAGAATTGGGTGTAGATGGTCGAAAGTCATATCAGCCACTCCCCAGGGCACTACTTAACTTCTGAGTCTTACTCTTTTGTTTGCTATATTAAATTAATTGTAATGCCCATCTTTTGGAATGAAATAAGTTAACACTTGCCACATCGTAAGTGATAAATAAATAAGTGTTACTTTCCATCAGCATTATCCTTATCCTCAAAGCATGAGCACCAGCACAAGGACGTTGCCAGCAACTAGTATGAAGAAAGCAGTTCATGATTTTTAACCTTGTTTCCATCAGATTCTAATTCTGCTGTGCTCAGGACACTGGGAATTGTCACTCTGTCTTGAGATTGCGCAGACTTGGACTTGCATGAAATGTTCCAGTCATCTTGGAGCATGTACACAATGAGGTCCCCTCTCCTCACTCACATCCTTCCCCTGCTCTGGCTTCTATTCACCCTCCAGGCTCGTCACTCTCCCTGTCTCAACATTTATTCTATAAAAAGGCAAAATTGTCTGCAATTTCCCGCTCAGTCCTCCTTGCAAACCTTTTTACATGCGTCCACCTCTGTCATAAACATCCTTTTCAGTTTTCCTGTAATGAATTCTTATTTGCCTTTCAAAAATATTTGATAGGTTGATTTAGTCATACTCTCTCCCAAGCTCTCAGGTTGATCTCATTGAACCTTCTTTGAACTCTTTCAACAATCTACACATTTCCCTCCAGATTATCAAACAAACGGCTGCATTTTACGGAAGTTGCGTGCGGTAAGTTTATCTTCCTCACTCTCCTTCTCTAAGGCAGGGCTTGTCACACTGTGCCTGACACAAGGACTTTCTCCAAACGTGATTTTGATGGTATTTTAAGCATAGTGTTGAGATGGACGGACTAAGAAGAATGTGGTCCACCTCAATCCAGGTTAATACGAAAGATGGAAAGTCTTCATCTCTTTTAATGGCTGAATAGTGGGACTTTACCTAACAAATACAATCAGTGTAACCTAGTTCTTCGTACTCTCAATGAATCAAAAACAATAAAAAAAGGGGAAAAAAAGATGGAAGGACTTATGCAAATTATTTTCTTCATGTATCTAGACACAGGAGAAGCAAATGCCTAATACAGTTATGCATGGTTATAGAGATACATATTTATAGATATTTGTATATATATAGAGAGAAATATGCATACATATATTTCTTTTCTCTGCCATCTAAGCAGGCATAAAGGAAGGATAGCTCAGTAACAGTGAACAACCAGTACCTGGATGTTGGAGTCTAACACCATTTTTTAATAAAAAGTACCAAGTTTCACTGAAGAAATGGATGATTCTAGGATATGACAGGAAACACACAAGATAAGTGTGGAGGATCTTTTAAGGCCAGAAAGTAAGGAAGTGTTAAAACACAAACACGCAGGTAACACACAGTGGAACTCTGTCAAAGGACGCAAGAGCCAAAACAAGAGCTCGCATGGCCAGAAGCCAAAATAATCTGATTAAAAAACAATAATTAAAGTTGTATTGGACTATAACTCAAATAAAATATATATAATTGTATATAACATATAATTATATAACTATAAAATAAATATCCATTAGTCTATACTGACATAAATAGATCAGTAAATGTGTTACTATGCGGGAGAGAAGAGACAAATCTTCACAGGGAGAGAATTTGTAGAGATATTCCAATCTAAAGGAATAGGGTGGCATAAGTCCTTACACTTTAATAGTGTACTGTGGATAGAGACCTTCCAAACAGTAGAGTATAGACAGAGAGGGAAAAAGAAGTTCATGGTCGAGAAACCTAACAAATACTACTTTAGCCAAATGATTGTGGTTAATGGTGATGGTTATAAGTTGTAGTTTGTACCCTTGACAGAGTATGATGAAGTTGGAACTATTCCTCTATGACATTCCTCATCTAAACTCATAACCCATTGTAATCATAACAAATCCTCAGATAAATTCCAGCAGGGGCGGCATCTTGGAATATTCCTGGTCAATACAAAATGGTCAAGGTCATGAAAAACAAAGAAAAGTCTGAGAAACTGTCACAGCCAAGAGAAACCTAAACTAGCCATGATGACTAAATGTAACACAGTATCCTGGATGAAGCCCTGGAATAGAAAAAGGCATCAGCTAAAATTTAGGGGATTCCAAATAAGGCGGGACTTCAGTTAATAACACTGTATCAATAGTGATCCATCACTTCTAGCAAACGTGCTATAACAATGTAAGATGTTAATAACGGGGGCCACTGTGCATGGGATGGGGGAAGGGAATGTAAGTACTCTCTGACCCATCTCAATTTCTCTGCAAATTTAAGACTGCTTTAAAAAACAACGTCTATTAAAATGATGAAATAAAAAAATGAAAAAAGCAAAAGGGAAGAATAAAAGTAGAGTTTGCTTAATAATATAGGAGAGATATACTACTTCTTTCTTAACAGAGATGCGGTTTTCTCTGCCCTCTCTGAATAGTTCGGGCAATGCTTCATATGACTACTTGAGTTCCATGTTCAGGAACCAAGCTCCAGCGCTGGTCTGGAATAACACAAAAACGGGATCAAAGCCTGGCCCTGCCTTTTATCAGGTGTGTGATTTGGGGTAAGTTTTTCACAGGTTCATAAAATGATAGAGTATCTACCTTATTTTTAGGGTCACAAATTAACTCAGCAATTGTCTTTAGTTTTTTGCTTCATTAAATGTATGCGGATAGGAAAGGAATGAGGATAATTCTCCTGGACTCTTTCATACTCTGAGAATGATGTGTTCTACCAACAGTCAGATTTCTCCCCCATCTGTGGCTTCCTGACACATCCCCTCTAGTCCTGTCTTCACCCAAATCATGAGAGATGAATATTCCAATTCTCTGCAAGGGATGACTCAGTCATTGTCAATCTTGATCAGAAGTGTTAAAAGAATTGTAATTGCCCCTTTAATATTCTGAGAAACCAGCGTGGTAGGTGAGAAAAGGCTAAGCACCAGCCTCTGTGGGTGACTTTAGGCAGAGGGAATTGTTTGGCTGTCTCACGTCAGCAAAGAAAGAACATAGATGTCTGCGTTCAGAAACCATAACATTCCAGATGAGCTCGGTGGCTGTGCCCACAGCCAGTAACTTATTTTCTGGGCAAAAGACATTTTGGTCCAAGCAGAAAGTGCTGAAGTTTGCACTGTTCACCAACTTGATAAAGAAGCTAAAAAGTTAGCTTGCAACTCTTAAAGGACCTTGCACCTAGATTTGTGCTTAATTTTATATGCTCGGTTCTGTGTCCTTCTTCAGAGAGAGCTTCAGTTAAGTCCTTTCGATAAACAGTGGTGTAGGAAAAAAGCAGAGGCTATCTGCCTGACAAGGTGGCCCAGGTCAGAAAATTAATGTTCCTCCTTAGGGCCAGAAGAAGGATGGCCCTGGCCTTGAAGCTTTTACACTAGAGGCCTGCAGAAGTGGTCCAACATGGAGAGGAAAAAAAAGGGAGAACATTATAATAATCTTGATAAAGTTATTGGATGCATTCACTTCCATGTTTAAGCCCTAAGATCCATTCCTAGACATATATATCAAATATCCAGGTGACCAGTTGGATGCCTTTAATTTTTCAGGCATTTGTAGGGTTGTCAGTGCAACTTATCCTGAGGTACAAGAGCCTTTGATCAAGACATCATTCATACTTCCCTGTACCTACATGGTGCTTTCAACTTTCTAAGCTGCTTATGCAAACATGTAGTCACCCTCTGGCTTTAGCCCAATCTTCCAGGCAGTACCTTCTCCAGTTTTCCCTCAGGGAAAAAAAAATCAATATTGTAGTAAATGGTTTTACATTTCTTTGGAAAACCAGTGCCCCACAATTTCATAAGTTGATGGGACTAGGTAGCAGTGGGAAGGGCAGTGATGGGTAGTCGAGAGCACAGGATCTGAGCATCCCCAGCTCCAGAACTGGCAAGGCCCTAGGGAAAGGGAAAACAGGGCTTTTTGTCTAACTATCACTAAAAATTTTAAGACAGTGACTGCAGAGTGTTAAACCAAACATGCTTCGTGTGACTTCCCAGGATGGTGCTCATAAACCAAGCCCAAGTCTTAGCTGAGAGTAGCACAAAAATGGGCTCAAATGGTGGCCCTGCCTTTTACCAATTGTGTAATTTTGGAAAAGGTTCTCACAGTCTTACAAAATGCTAGGAAGAGTATTTACCTCATTTTAGGGTATTAAATAAGGTAATAGACACAGAGGGCAAAGTATATGGTCGGATCAGGAAGAACTCAAGAATTTTTAAGTGCAAATAATAAAATTAACATTAGTTCTAGCAAGTAACATGGGTTGGTTGGCAGCACTGGACTGTCTTTCCTCTGAGTTTTCCACACAGTGTGGCCAGGAGAAGCTGCTGCCCTCCTGGGCCAGCTGATCCCAGCCTGTTCCCACCTGCAGGCCCCAGCAAAGGCCATCTGCAACTGGCATTTGACACTCCTCATAGAATAGAAAAGACCTGAAAGCCAGGTCAGCAAACTGCTACAGGGGGCCCCTCCTTGACAAGGGCATGTGTTTCCATTTACTGTAGTCTTGTTCCTCCAGAATCTCAGTCCCTTACCAGCGTCTGAAATTTCCTGGGGCCTTGTGCGTGACCTCCACACCTGGGTCTGTGGAGTTGGCTTCCTGCTGGTGCTGCTGCCCGTCCACCCCCTAGTTGACCTCCTGTGAGGCAGACCTCATAGCGTGTGTGCCCTGTGGCCTTTGCGTCTCTACACTCTCTCTGACCTGACACCATGACGTCTGCCTTTGCCCTGGGGCTGCCTGCTGACTCTTTGTAGCCTTCTGCAGCAGTTGAACGACCCCCAGCTTTGGCTCATTGCCCAGAATGTGACCCTGAGCTGTACGGGCCTTGTCCACCAAGGCACCACGGTACACTTGGCAAACTGCAGCCCACTTGCCCGCCCAGTGTAGCTCTGCTGCTCTGTCTGTGGACTCAAGGACACAGAACAACACCTGGTAGGGATCTCTCCACCTGCCTTGATCTGGGTGCTCACAAGCGTGCAATTCATTCAGACCAGCAGTGTTAGGCACCCAGCTCCACGCAGCAACATTGAAGAGAGCTTTCCTCCCTCACATAGTCCTCTCCCGCTCCTCTGACTCTGGAGAGGCAGAATGGCTGGGCGTTATTTCCTCCAGGGTCAGCGAGAGTTCTCCCTGAACATGTTTCTTTGTTCTTGATGGTTGGATTATATTCATTTAAAAAGTTTGAGTAGGCTTAGCGCAGAATTAACCCTTTGGGATTATATATTAGTTGACAATCCTTAGTGCCAGACCATTTATTTTTCGTTTGGTAGGTTTTATGGCGGTGATCCAAGTTACACTGGAAAGATTAATAGTCAGGCTAACTGAGATTTTAGTGTGCTTAATACCGTGCCAAGGCATCGGCTACACGACTCCCCAGCAGGTGCTCACAGTCTAGCTGAGGAGACCCACGTATGTCTTTAGATGCTCAGGAATTATTTCCAGGCACTGATTTTTCTAGCAGACAAGTGGTTCTTCAAATGGGCTCGGGCACCTGATCATTTGCAAGTTTTCTGAGGAGTCTAGAGCATGGGAGCCCTTCAAAGAAGTGATGAAAATAATCTTCCTTGACTTATCAGCCATCTTGACATAGTTGTCACTTGTTCCTTCCTAAATACACTCTTCGCTCATGGAAACATCTCCTTTCTGGTTCTCCTGCCTCACAGGCATCTTCTTTTTTCTGTCTCCTTGCAGTTTCTCCTCATACTCCAGACCTCCAGATATTGGAATGAGCCTTAGTTTTGTGCTGGGAGGAAATCTTCCACTTTCTTCTTCAGGTTCTTTCTCCAGTCACCCCCTCTCTGACCAGTCTTGTGCCCTGAGAGGGGGACCATGATGGATTATACCATGGATGTTAGTGCCTGTGATGGGTTGTGTTCTCCCAAAATTCATATCTTGAATTCCTAACCCCAGTGCCTCAGAATGTGGCCTTAGAAGATCATTGCAGAGATAATGAGTTCACGTGAGGAATACTAGAGAGGGGTGAGCTCCTATCCCAGATGACTGATTCCTCCCAAAAAGGACAAACTTGCACAGAGACACGTGAACACCACGTGGATACAAATGCAGGGAAGAGGCTGCTGTGTCTGTTATACGCGTATGAGCCTAGAAAGGCCAGTGTTGCCGGCAAATCCCTAGAAGCGAGGGAGAGGTATGGAACAGACCCTCTCACCACTCCGGGTCCTTGATATTGCCTTGTAGCTTCCTACACCTTGGGACTCCTTTATAAACAAATCTCCTTCATCTGAGCGTGCCATTTGCTTCCTCTGGGGGATTAACCAACATGGACCGTCTCTCTTCTCTATACTGACTTGCTCTCTTGGTCATCTCTCTCAGGCACCTGACCATCTCTGAATACTGTCTGTATTCTGTAATTCACCAATGAATTCAAGATTATTCTAAAGGATGCTTGTTATTTTTTCTTGGTTGTTTAATAGGCATAGTAAACTCTTATAGATCCAAAATTAACTTGATTTTTAATTTCAGATTCATGCGCGGTTCAATTTCACAGTTTGTGTTTGTAAGGTTGAAGTTTGACTTGTAGGTGTGTCTCACATCCTATGATTTGATCCTACAATCTCATTACTAAGTATTTACCCCAAACTTAAGTTTTTGACATTGTCCCCAAACTTGGTCCTCTTACAATGTTCCATCTCACTGTCACCCCATTCTTCTATTATTTCAGAAAACCAAAACCATGGATTAAGAATAGGTTTCTGTTACTCCAAGGTTATGTCTCTGACATCCACATTGAACCCATTAGCAAATCCTGGATATGTATAAAAAATACATATCCAGGGGGCGGCACCTGTGGCTCAAAGGAGTGGGGCGCCGGCCCCATATGCCGGTGGTGGAGGGTTCAAACGGGCCAAAAACTGCAAAAAAAAAAAAAAAAAAAAATATATATATATATACATATCCAGTATGGAGAAGATGGAACTCTCGTATTGCTGGTGGGGGCATAAAATGGTATAGCCACTGTGGAAAATGGTTTGACAGTTTCTCAAAAAGTTAAATAAAAAGCTACTATGACTCAGTGGTTCCACTTCTAATTATGCATCCAAAATGATTGAAATCAGGGACTAGAACAGATATTTGTACACCAATATGCAATGCAATATACACAGCCAAAGCTGGGAACAACTCAGGCGTTCATCAAAAGATAAGCTGATCAATGAATGTGCTGTCTGTGTGCAGTAGAACATTATTCAGGCAGAGAAAGGAATGAAATTTTGATTCTTTCTATAACATGGATGGGCAAGAGAAACATTATGCTTAGTGAAATAAGCCAGACACCCAGGGAGATGCCTGATTTCATGTCTGTCAGGTACCTAGAATAGGCAAATTCATAGAGATAGGAAGGTGGTCGTTGCCAGGGATGGCAGGGGAGGAGGAACAGGAGAGAGGTTACTTAATGAGCACAGGCTTGTTGTTGGGAACAATGCAAAACGTTGGGGCATAGATGGGGTGCTGACTACACAGTACTGTGAAGATATTTAATGCCAATCAATTATATACGTAGCAATTTGGTTAAAGTGATAAATGTTACAGTGTGTATGTTTTACATTGTATACATATATACACGCATAAAGACTTTCCTCCAGGATTCCCCCTACTCTACCTGCGTTCACTAACGTCATCTAGGTATCAGCCACCACCATGTACCACAAAGATTATTGCAGTTGTCTCCTCCTGGGGCTCCCTGCTCACAAACTTGCTTCATGACAGTTTATTCTCCAGGTTGGTCAGCCAGACTGATCCTGTTAACATCAGGACAATTCAGATTGTGTCACTGCTCTGCTCGAGACCCTCGGGGAGCATCCCATTCTGTCCTCTAATTCTGTTCAGGTTTGTTCTTGTTGGTCCCCTCTGCTCCCTTCCCTCGGTCCCCAGGCCTGGTCTCCTCCATCCCTTCTCACTCTCCTCAGTCTCCCAGGTCTAGTCTCCTCCATTCCACCCTCAGTCTCCTCAGTTCCCCAGCTCTAGACTCTTCCATCCCCCCTCTTCCTGTAGGCCCCCAGCTCTGCTCTCCTTCCATCCCCTTCTCACCATCTGCCCAGTCACACTGGCCTCTTTACTTCTCCACGAGCACACCTGGTACCTTCCCACTTCATGGCAATCTTGCTGCTGGTCCTCCTGTGTGATCGTCCATCTGCACTCTGTCAGCTCCCTGCCCAACTCTAATCTCATGACAGGCCTTTCCCAATACCTGCTATGGAATAATGAGCAATCCCTTCTCTGGTGCTTCCTAAGCTTTTTTTTTTCCTCCATAAAAATTACCACTCTCCTTCTTAATGGCTGCGTAGTATTCCATGGTGTACATATACCACAGTTTGTTGATCCATTCGTGGATCGATGGGCACTGAAACCCTGCTGTTTTCAACAGAATTATCTCCTCCTCTCCTCCTTCTCTCTCTCTCCTCTCCCACCTCCCTTTCTCTCAAATAAAATCCATTTACCATGTTACCACCTCTAGGTGGGGCTCTACCTTTTCATAGAGGACTGCCTGGAGCTCCCTTCAGCATCCTATTTGCCACCACATGTGTTAAATTACCAGTAGGATCCTGGACATTGAAATTATTCCTGGAATATAGAATCCTTCATAATGCTTTACACAGCTGGAAATCACTGAGGACAGTAAAATACTGCATTAATATTATCTATCCAGCAATATTCAAATTCACTAAATGCTTTTAAACATTGACACGAGTTTTAGAAAGTGGAATATTTTTTTGCAGTATGGAAGTATGACATGAGCCAAAGAGTCTGAAGAGAGTATTTTATGGTGTATCTGCTACCATTAGACTCGGTGAACATTTGATGGAATGTAAAAGCCTTCTATTCTTCCTTGTCTCCATAAAAAGTAAGTTTTAACCACAAATGACGTTCATTCTTAAATGCAAAAGATATTTATACTATAAAAATGTAAAAAGTGAGATTGCTAGAGAAATAATGAGATACTAGGGTTATTTCCAAGATCACTTTATTAGGTTAATAAAATGAGTGTAGCACATTCTCTCTCTCTTTCTCACCTTCTCCCTTTGTGTGTGTGTGTGTGTATGTGTTAATTTACACCAAAAAGTCACCAAGCTAGTTTTGTGAAATATATATTGTAAGTGTAAATTAGACTGTTCTTAATATTCAGGCGTCATACTAAGTCAAGATGTGGCTTTAAGTCACATATGTAAATGTGTGGACTACTCCTCAACTTCATTCAACACGACTGCAGAAGAGTGCAAAGCTGTATCAGATAGATTCAGATTGTTGCCCTCATTTGTCCTCACGGCTTCAGTACCATCTCTACCTGATGCTGGTGCCCATATTGGTGACCTTGGAGTAAATTTGCATCCTGACCTCTACCTTGAAACATAGTTTACAGTGAATTCATTTGTTTTCCTGGTTTACCATGTTTTTCCTCGATTGTACCTTAGTTATCTGAATATAGACTTGTCCTCAAGCATTCTCTACTCAACTAATCCAAACCAAACTCAATGTAATCTTTGAAAACTATGTCCTAGTGTGTTTCTTTTTTCCATATTCTACCATAAGCATTCAGCATTGCCAGGTTCTACAAGAAGAAACCCAGCGGAAACCCAGCACATTTCCTATTCAGTATCCACATTAAAGCACTAAAGAAATATATATTTTTTATTTTACCTGCTAAATATATCTTAAATATGTTAAATTTTAAGATACTTTTGATATTTCTTTACTTACGGTTTTCATTATTTCATACCTGGTTTATTTTAACAGTTTCCTAATGAATGCAGACACAAATATGTGTTGTGTATATATATTAGACATATGTATATATATATACTATATATACTCTGTGTGTGTACATACTCTAAAATTGGATCTTCTTAGTTAAAAATAGATTTCATTGAAAATTTTTATGGTGGTTGTACATAAGCTTTGTATCAATTTATAATGCCAATATTTGTTTCAATATGTTAAATTCTTATTTGTTTGTGTTGTTGTTTTAGTTAATACTAGTATATAGAAATAGTAGTTATGCAGTCTCCTGTTCATGTTTTTCTTTTTTGTTTTCTTGGGTTTTGTTTGTTTGTTTGTTTGTTTTTGGTTTTTTTTACAGAGAGTTTCTAGTTTTGATGCCTGGGCTAGAGTATAGAAGCACTGTCACAGCTTACTGCATCCTCAAACTCCTAGCTTCAAACAATCAATCCCTTTGTCTCAGCCTTCCAAGTAGCTAGAAGTAAAAACACCCATCAGCACAAGGAGCTATTTATTTATGTATTTGTTTTTGTAGAGATTATGCTGCTACACCTGGCCTTGAGCTCCTGGCCTTGAGCTCCTGGCCTAAGCCTATCCTTCAGCCTGGCCTCACAATGTGCTGTGATTTGAGGTGTGAGCCACCATGCCCTGACAGCCTTTTTACCATCTTATTTTTTTTTTTTTTTTTTGGATTATGTGAAGTATATTCCCAAACATACTCAATTACTGGTATAAAAGCAGACATATTTTTCCTGTTCCTGAATAGACTGATATCTTGTTAATTCATGTTATATGAGAATATCATTCAAGATAGACTTTTGTTATTGTTTTGACATAGATGAGAGAGTATTCAAAAAAATATTTTTCAAGAATTATCTATCAAAATTATTAACTCTTCTCTCTATATATACAATATATGTGTGTTTACCAGGTTGATGAAAATATTTCAAATTTTGGGAGGGTGATTGGTGGGATTACGCCTATGATTTATCCTATAATGATACATATGAATCTTACTAAATGTAGAATATAAATGCCTTAACACAACAACTAAGAAAATGACATGAAGGCTATGTTAATTAGTTGGATGAAAGTATTCCAAATTGTATATAGTAACAACCCACTGTACCCCATGATAGTATTAATGTACACACCTATGACTTAATAAAAAAAAGAAAATATTTTAAATTTTATATAAAACTAACACTAATACCCCCCCCAAATAAAGGGGGACAAAACGAGTTCATAGTTTTCTATTTTCTTTTTTGGGTTTTCCTGGCCTGTTTCCTTTCCAATAAGGAACCTATGCCAAATTCTGAAAAGGGGGGAAAAACAAGGAAATAAAAATATATATGTGTATATATTCCAATACATCTTCAAGGAAGACCATTGTCAAATTCCTGAAACAAAACATGATTCGCTAAAGAATATTATTTCTGAAGTATATTGAGAGAATCACAATATTGTAGAAATTCATCTGATAGTATGATGCTAAGGAAGTATTCTTTATAGTTTTAAGAAAAACCCCATCTTTTATGTTTTCTGCTCTCATCTTCTTAATACTCCTCAAATTACTTCAGCTCCTCAAATGCATGTTGTCATTTGTCCCGTCTCCCATTAAATGATGAAATTAGGTTTTAACATGTGAATTAGACTCAGTTTCTATTGCTACATGGAAAAATAGTCATTAGCCTCTAAAAAGACTAAGAAATCATACAATCATTTACAAAATGTGTATTTTTATATGTGATTATGTACAAATATAAAAGATATATGTGTAGATATGTGCATGTATATGTACATATATGAAATACATGTAAACATATATACATATATAACATGTGTAAAAACAGCATGTTACATAGAGAGTTGTATAAATTCCCTCTACCTTAATTTTACCACATGTAACATGGCAATAATAATATTATGTATTTCATAATATAACTTGTGATAAAATATTTATATGATGTATTATGTGAGGCAACTGATTATGTAAAACACTTAGAGCTGTGCTAGGTAAATATCAAGTAATCTCTCCATAATTAAATTAATGCAGTAGTCAACAATACATGCATGTAATTTATCCATGTATTGATAAGAATGAATTCAATGAACTGAAGAAATTAAAGAATATCTATTTCTAACAGATACTTAATATTTTTCTGACAGTTCTAATGGATGCACTTGGCAAAAAGTAAGTATTAATAAGCATTAATAATAAAATTTTGGAAATAAAATATTTTATTCTTTGCTAAAAATATAAATGCATATTCTGAAAGTTCAAAAGGATAGAATATAAACTTGTTATAATTAGCAAAGCCTCTTTTAAACAATAACACAAATATATGAAACATTTTATTTACATCTAGCCATAAAACATAATATTTAAAATAGACATGAAAGCTAAAACAACAATGGCTATTTTATAGTTGTAAGGAGAAAGAGGCCAGTTATTTGAATACTTTGAATAAACATGTCCACAAATTTGTCAGGTTGCTTTTGAAATATTCAAGTTACAAAAGAGGTCCTTAGTTATTGATATGGACACTGAGTGTATATAGAACGAAATAAAATATTGAAAGGAAAATATTTTTATATGTAACATGTACATTTAAATTTCTTAATCATAAATAACTTGCATTTCTCTTTGAAATACCTTTTTCTGTTCTGCAATTCCTGATTTTCTTCTTGTACATTTATGTAACATTGTCATAATTTCTAAAACCTTTGATTAATTTTATTTCCTAAAACATCATTAATGTGGTTAAATGAAGAAATTATTTTCTACAGTTTTCATCTTGTTTACCAATGAATTATTTGCATCTACATTTTATTTATTACTAAACTTGTGTCTTAACTATGGCATATTCTCTGTGATTCTGTAGCAAAAGTATAAAACATCATTAAAACTAATGATACTTTGACAATTATAAATTTTACTTATTGAAGTACACAATAGATCTTTAAAAAAATAAAATAACAACCTTCCTTCTTATACATTCAAAAATAATTTTGCTTATTTAAGCTTTTACAAAGCAGAGAAAATATAAATACACCAGTGATACACCAGTGAAATACTTGGGAGGCAGAGGCAGGAGACTCGCTTGAGCCCAGGAGTTGGAGGTTGCTATGAG
>CAUYQV010172891.1:0-12444 GCA_963574575.1 Galagoides demidoff | reverse complement strand
CGGGGTGAGGAAGTTTTTATGGGGTACAGAAAGCAAGAAGGGTAGGAGGGTATGAGTACGCTTTTCATTGGTGGTTAGTGATTTCACTAGTAAAGAAGGATTTGGATTGGTACAGGGAATTTCTTAACCGGGGCTAGAGGTAGTGTAGCCTAATTATGTAGTTGAAGGAGAATACCTGAATTTCAGTAGAAACCTATTACCTATTATGGGAGCTGTTCAAGGGACTGAAACTCATTACCTATTATGGTGGTATGGCACCTGTCTGCCTAAGGTGTCTCAATCAGTGGCTTAATGGCTGTGCACGCAGGTGTGGGGGAAGGCAGCAGGGAGTGGCCCTGAGGTTTAACAGAGCTTATGCAGTAAATGACAAAATGGCGCTGGTCTGGCCCTTTCAGTTTAGCTCAGGGTATGAACTCTGAGGAAATATGTTTTTTTCCCTAAATATTATAAAACTCTGTGTTCCTTCTAGAAGGACAAACAAAACTAATAACAATTACTCCTTTGGAGTAATGAGAAATGAAAGGAAAACGTCACTTTCTCATAGCTTTTGATGTTTATACCATATGAATTATCCACGCCCACATTAAAAATATTAACAGGGTAGGCTGGCACTGTGGCCCATGCCTGTAATCCTAGCACTCTGGGAGGCTGAAAGGAGTGGATTACCTGAGTGTAGGTGTTCAAGGCCAGCCTAACCGAGGGCAAGACCCCATCCCTACTGAAAACAAAAATATAGCCAGTCGTTTGTTGTGGTGGGCGCTGGTAGTCCCAGCTACTTGGGAGGCTGAGGCTGGAGGATAACTTGAAGCCAGGAGTTTGAGGTTACCAGGCGCTATGATGACCCCATTGTATTCTAGCCAGGATGACAGAACCAGACTCTGTTTCCAGGAAAAATAAATAAATAAATAAATAAACTAGTGACAAAGGGTTTACCTTTGAGATAAAAAAATTGGCAGTGAAGAATGAGGAGATGGAGTTTGTTTTAGTATGTGGATCATTATGAAGGTTTTGAGACACACAAAAATGAATAAATATGGCCAGGTGTGGTGGCTCAGGGAGGCCAAAGATGGTGGATCGCTTGAGCTCAGGAGTTTGAGCAAGAGCAAGACCCCGGCTCTACTAAAAAATAGGGGGGTGTTGTGGTGGGTGCCTGTAGTCCCAGCTACTTGAACTCAAGAGATTGAACTTGCTGTAAGCTTTTAAGTCACATCACTCTACTCAGGACAACAGAATGAGACTGTCTCAAAAGAGAAACAAACAAACAACAACAAAAAATCAAGAAACATAAAATCCCCATAGATGAAAACAAATGGAGCCCTCCCATCAACAGCACTGAGCTGAGCAAGTTGAAACTTGACAGGTAAATCAGGAAGGACACTGTCCACTGTGTTTCTTGGAAGTGAAATAATGGACCATACCTTAGTCTGTCCCAAAACTTTCATAGTGACCCACGCATGGAATCATTCTGATGTACTTCCTTTTTTTTGCAATGTGCAGGAATAAATATCTATGCATTCATGACTAAAAAGAATAGACAATCTGGAAAAACAAAAACCAAATCCTCTGTTCACTGCTCCCCAAGTAAGAATGAGCCTTGTTATTATTTCCTTATACCTGCTCATCTTTCCCATGTACCAAAGAGCTACTCTCTGGTCAAGCCAAGTGGTGATTATACAGCTTTGCCTGTTCAGACATACAAGGGTTACAGGTTCCCTGGGGGAAAAGCTTTAGACAGATTATACCAGTCAACAGAGGCCCCTGCACAGAAACTGCAAAACCATTTTAACACTTACTTCAGATATTATTACATGTGACAACGTATTTGAAAGATCAACCAAATAAACCGTTCCTAGGAAACATTTCCGATAGAATACTTCTTGAATAATGTTGCTTTTCTTAGGTCAGTGGGAATTAAATTAAGACATTGAAACATAACGTCAAGACAAGAACCTGTATTTTTAGCTGAATACTTTTATAGAAGCCTCCAGTTATTATAATACTTCTCGGGTTTTTTTGCATAGAGAAAAACTGAAATAGATTGTCTTTTTTACATAGCCGAGAAACTAGATGGAGGGCATTACAAATGTGACAAGATTGCAAATCTGACAGCATATTTCTGTGTAACCAATTATTCATTTGTTCATTCACCATTTATCTCACTACGCACAAGGCTCCGCATCAGATGCTCTGAAGATAGAGACATGAGTAAGCTCAGTTGTGGGAAGGGAAGCTGACGTGAGCACCGAGAGCAGGGTATCAGCTATTATAAAGAATGGACTAGAGTAATGCCTGCTGTATTTGGGGAGCATCTTGGATGAGTATGTAAGTCAGCCTGGAAGTGGGAGAGAGAGGAAAAAAAGAAAAGTCAGTGAAATAGTAAGAGCATGTACGTTAGAGCTACTCGATAGTTTTTAAAAATTGAACTGCATTAAGTTCATGCAAAAACGAATGAATGACTTTAAATCAAAAGAAGGTGGGAGTTTCTTCTGAGTTAGAGTTAAAGCAGAATAGGTCGCTTATTATACTACAAAGAAAGGGGCCCAAGGCGCCTCATCCTGGGCCCCTGTAGGTGCTTCAGACTTGCGATTCCTTTGCTGTGGAGGATCGTGCTGGGCTTTGTAGGCTGTTTAGCGGCCTCCCTGGTCTCTACCTCTAGAAGCCAGAAATAGCCCCCTGGCTGTGACAACTAAAAATGTCTCCAGACATGACCACATGTCCCCTGGGGGTCAAAATCCACTTCTCCTCAATTAAGAAAAAGTGTCTAAAACCAAGATCGTTTCATTAAATATTTATAATGCTTAGTTAGCTAAAAAGCTGCAAATGGAAAATTAAGGTTGATAGAGAACCAACTTAAATATTTTCCTCTTATTTCTATGGCTGCTAAATGCATTGTGATGAAAACCATCAAATGAACGTGTCTGAAGCCTAGTTTATCCTCATTTTCTGTTTGCCAGTTGTAACTGGACCTGAGACATAATCTGGGAGGATAGCTCAAATTTTTTTTTTTAGAGACTGAGTCTCACCATGTTGCCCTCGATAGAGTACTGTGGTGTCACAGCTCACAGCAACCTCCAACTCTTGGGCTTAAGCGATTCTCCTGCCTCAGCCTCCCAAGTAGCTGGGACTACAGGTGCCCGCCACAGTGCCCGGCTATTTTTTTGTTGCGGTTTTGGTCAGGGCCAGGTTCGAACCTACTACTGTCAGTGTTTGGGGCCAGCACCCTACTCACTGAGCCACAGGTGCCACCTCAAATTTGTCTTTTTTAAAGTAAAATTTTCAGGCCAGGCATGGTGGTGTACACTTGTAGTCCCAGATACTTGGGCAGCTGAGGCAGGTGGAGCACTTGAGCCCAGGAGTTGGAGGTTGCAGTGAGCAATGGTGATGTCACTGCATTCTAGCTTAGCCGACAAAGCAAGATTGCCTCAAAAATAAATAAATAGATTGAAGATCTTTTTTAAATAAAAGTTTTAATATAAGAGCTGGATAAAGTATAATTAATCAAGATATCCTTATTTTTTTTTATTTTTAATTTTTTTTTTTTTGAGACAGAGCCTTAAGCTGTCCCACTGGGTAGAGTGCCATGGCATCACAGCTCACAGCAACCTCAAACTCCTGGGCTCAAGCAAGTCTCCTGCCTCAGCCTCCCAAGTAGCTGGGACTACAGGCACCCGCCACAATGCCCGGTGACTTTTTGGTTGCAGCCATCATTGTTGTTTGGTGGGCCTGGGCTGGATTCCAACCCGCCACCATAGGTGTATGTGGCTGGTGCCTTAGCCACTTGAGCCACAGGCACTGAGCTGATTCTCCCCTTTTTCAAACAATAGGGTGTGATCAAAACTCAGATCATTATTCATTTGGTCTTTGTGAATCTGAATATGTATTTCTATTTTTTTTTTTTGAGATAGAGTCTCACTTAGTCAACCTCAGTAGAGTGTTGTGGTGTCTTAACTTATAACAGTCTCAAATTCTTGGGTTCAAGTGATTCTCTTGCCTCAGCTCCCCAAGTAGCTGGGACTACAGGTGCCCACCACTAAGCCAGGCTATTTTTAGAGGAGGAGGTCTCGCTGTAGCTCAGGCCAGTCCTGAACTCATGAGCTCAGGCAATCCACCCACCTTGGCCTCCCAAGGTGCTGAGATTACAGGCGTGAGCCACTGTGCCCGGACTTTTTATCGTTGTTTTTAAATTTTGCATTTCTTTAAATATAAATGAAGATGAATATATTGTTTTAATGTATATGTTTTTTTCCTGTGAGCAACTGTTTCCTATCTTGCCAAGTCTTTTCTTCCTTCATTTTTCTTTCCTTGCTTGCCCTTCCTCTCCCTCCTTTCCTACTTCTCTGGTTATTTTTCCGTCGTCATCCCTTTTTCCTTAGAAAGGACTCTTGGAATATAGCACTTTTTTTTTTTTTTTGAGACAGAGTCTCAAGCTGTTTCCCTGGGTAGAGTACTGCGGCATCCCAGCTCACAGCTACCTCAAACTCTTGGGCTTAAGTGATTCTCTTGCCTCAGCCTCGCAAGTAGCTGGGACTACAGGCGCCCGCCACACGCCTGGCTATTTTTTGGCCTGTCATTGTTGTTTGGCAGACCGGGGCTGGATGTGAACCTGCCAGCTCTGGTGTATGTGGCTGGCTCCCTAGCCGCTGAGCTACAGGCACCAAGCCTGGAATTTAGCACCTTTTCATTTTACCTGCTGTAAATATTTTTTTCTGAGTTTGTCTTTGCTTTTCAGTTTTGTTTATGGTAACTGTTCACCCAGTGTTTGACTTATGTATTCAAATGTATATGTATTTTTTCTTTATGGTTTCTGTCTCATAATTAGAAAGGTCTCCTTCACTTTGCAGTTATAAATAAAAACAATTCTGGGGTGGTGCCTGTGGTTCGAAGGATTAGGGCGCCAGCCCCATATGCCGGAGGTGGTGGGTTCTAACCCAGCCCTGGCCAAAAACTGCAAAAAAATAAAAAATAAAAATGATTCTTCCATGTTTTCTTCTAGTACTTTCATGGGTTTTATTTCATCTTTAAATCTTTGAACTATTTAGTTTTTATTTTTTAATAAGGAGTGAGGTAGAAATCCAATCTTGATTTTTCCCCCATATAGCTAGCCAAGTGTCCCAACACCATTTATTTTTCCTCTAAATTGGAACAATCACCTATTGTTATACTAAATATTCAAATTTAGGATTCTTTTCTGAAGTCTCAACTCTTTATAGATCTTTATGCACCAGTACAAAACTATTCACAATGTCTTAATATATGCTTTTTATTTATTAATGTTTTATGTTTATGTATTTATCAACATCTGTCTTCCTAACCATATATGATTTTATTTTTAATCCTTCAGGTATATTAATAAAGGTACAGGGTGTTAGGATATAACCATTTTCATAGTGAGAAAATTTTGAACTGTTATACTATTTTAGGAAACTTCAAGTTCAAGCCAGTGAATGCTCAGCTGGTTTTTATTATCTTTCAAACTCTGAACATTACCTTAACTTTTAATACCCAGTATATCTTCACTCATCATCTCATGTCTCATCTCAAGAACCTGACAAAAAAAATCAGTTTACTGACTACAATGGGGATGAGAGGAGCTTTGACGGGAGAGTCTAGGTGGTTGTTTGAAGACTGAAGCCAAGTGTCACAGCCATCCAGGGGAAATGCATCTATGACGCACTGGGGCCACGTGGGCCTGGGGAGAGGCTCTTTACCCCAAGGTTTGGCTTATCAATTATAAGGACCATGAGAATAAAACCATCAGGTAAGGCTGCGGCTTGTTTGATTATATCAGAAGAAAAACCTCAGACCTGACAAACAGGATCCTGTACTTGGTTCAAACTCAACAGAGCAAGGAGTACTGGGCCCTTAGGCAAGTCCCAGATTCAGTTAAAAAGTCCAGGGCAGTCTCAAAGAAAGGAAAGGGGGGATACCTTCAAGAAGGCTGCTATGAAACCACAAGTCTATGCCATGAATCTTCCTCCTAGTCTTTGCAAAAGAGACCCACTCGGGAGCACTCACCATTGGTCTCATGAGCTCAGAGAGGCCTTTGTAGATTGGATACTGTGTGGAGTCCATGGGAAGTGTGGGGACTATTAGTATAATACTGGAGGTCTTAGAGCAAGTCCATGTCCTCTTTCAGCTCCTCCCTTGACCCTGTGAAACAACTTTAGACTTGCTACTGGGCTCCGAGTTGCTTGTGGCAGGTTGATGATCTGCCAGGTTTCATATCTGAGTGTGCTAATACCAAATGAATTCCAGATCTGCCCCTTAGTATCAGTATAACCATGGGCACTTACTTAACTTCTCTAAGCCTCAGTTTCCTTTTTTATAAATGAGTTTTACAAATCCCATAGGTTTACCTCCTAGGGATGCTGTGAAAATTAAATGAAGAAAGACATATTATGTATTTTATTTCTTTTTTTTTTTTTTGAGACGGAGCCTCAAGCTATCCCCCTGGGCAGAGTGCCATGGCATCACAGCTCACAGCAACCTCAAACTCCTGGGCTCAAGCGAGTCTCCTGCCTCAGCCTCCCAAGTAGCTGGGACTACAGGCGCCTGCCACAACACCCGGACATTTTTTGGTTGCAGTCATCATTGTTGTTTGGCGGGCCGGGCTGGGGATTCAAACCCGCCACCTTAGGTGTATGTGGCTGGCGCCTTAGCTGATTGAGCCACAGGCGCCAAGCCTGTATTTTATTTCTTTTTTGAGACAGTCTCACTCTGTCACCCTGGGTAGAGTGCTGTGGTGTCAGAGCTCACAGCAACCTCTAACTCTTGGGCTCAAGAGATCCTCTTGCCTCAGCCTCCCACATAGCTGGAAGTACAGGCACTTGCCACTATGCCTGGCTAGTTTTTCTCTTTTTAGTAGAGACAAGGTCTCACTCTTGCTCAGGCTGGTCTAACTCCTGAGGTCAAACAGTCCACCTGCCTCGGCCTCCCAAAGTGCTAGGATTATAGGCCTGAGCCCCCACACATAGCTAGACATATTAATTAATTAAGTTTTGGAGACACAGTCTCACTTTGTGCCCTGGGTAGAATGCTGTAGCAGCCCTATCTCACAGGAACCTCAAACTCTTAGGCTCAAGTGATTCTCTTGCTTCAGCCTCCTGAATAGCTGGGACTACAGGCACCCACCCAGCTATTTTTTTAGGGATGGGGTCTTGCTCTTGCTCAGGCTGTCTCAAACTCCTGAGCTCAGGCAATCTTCCTGCCTCAGTCTCCCAGAGTGCTAGAAGTATAGGCATGAGTCACCATGTCTGGCCTATTATATACTTAAACATGAATTCACATATAGTAAGTTCTCACTAAATGCAAAGGTTATTGTTATTATCATTATTACTGCAACCATTTTGTTTAAAGCATAGGAGTCCATGGAGTACAAGCAGAAAACTGTTTTCTTACACTGGGCGTGGTGGCTCATGCCTGGAATCCTAGTAATCTAGGAGGCTGAGGTCAGTGGATTGCCAGACCAGCTTGAGCAAGAGTGAGACCCAGTCTCTAAAAACTAATCAGATGCCTATAGTCCCAGCCACTCGGGAGACTGAGACAAGAGGATCCTTGAGCCCAAGAGTTTAAGATTGCTGTGAGCTATGATGCCATGGCATTCTACCAGGGTAACATAGTGAGACTCAAAAAAAACAAACAGGGAATGGGTGGAGGGAGGGGGATTGGAGGGATCACTTCTGAGGTTTATCTTACAAGGGTACAAGTGAATCTTTCTAAGAGTAGAATGTGAACATTTTAAAATAGTAACTAAGAAAATGACATGAAGGCTATGTTTCCAGTTTGATGGAAGTGTTTCAGATTGTGTGTGAAGACCCCACACTGTACCCAAGAAGTGCATCAACGTACATAGTTACCATTCAATAAAATAAAATTAAATAAATAAATAATTAAATAAAAAACAAACAAACAAAAAGAAAACTATTCCCTGCTTAGTAGGGCTAACCTTTCTCTATCTCTGGGGTGAAATCCAAGGCAGTCCTAAGATTACTCCAGTTACTTGGAGGTATATGAAGTTCTCGGTCATGTGCAGTCACAAAACAGTCATATTTCAGCAGAAGTCATATTTCATAATTCTACTTTATTTAAACTTGAACTTTATTTCCCCTTTCCCTGATTATATAAGTCCTGATTGTATAAAAGTCTGCACAGGGAAAAGAGATGACCCTTGTTTGTCTTCCTCTATCTCTCCCACCTATGCTTGCCTATTCCTGAACACCTACTCCCCACATCCCTCATCCCAGAGCAGCTGACTTCTATGCAAATTTTCTTTTCTTTCTTTTTTTTGAGACGGAGCCTCAAGCTATCCCCCTGGGTAGAGTGCCATGGCATCACAGCTCATAGCAACCTCCAACTCCTGGGCTCAAGCTAATCTCCTGCCTCCGCCTTCCAAGTAGCTGGGACTACAGGCACCTACCACGATGCCTGGCTAGTTTTTCTATTTTTGGTGGAGGTGGGGGTCTCACTCTTGTTCAGGCTGGTCTTAAACTCCTAAGCTCGAGCAATCCACCTGCCTTGGCCTTATGCGATCTTTCTTGACTAACATTGCAACTGGAATTCTCTGGAGCTGACGGGTGTTCAACATTGACTCTTTCTTTCACAGTATGTTTCAGTTGTTCTTTGGAGACCTCCCACTTGGGAACAAACAAGCAACACCCCTGATGGGCACATCCCTCTTGGGGTTGGTTTCTTGAGACTTGCCACTTGCAAGCCCCGGAGACCTACCACCCCCAGTTTCTGTTTAAGTTGCCCTGTCACTGGCTTCAGATCTTTTTTATTATGTTTCCCAGCCCACCTCCTCCCATGCAGCCATCCTGTCCATGGAAAACACATACCTGTGCCCTGCCACCCTGGGAGATAAACGAACTCCCATGAAGGCAGCTCTCTTTGCTCTATCCATGGGCTGAACCTCTTGGTCCTTTAGATGGCACAAAATACTTGAGACCCCAAACTCCAGGAGACAAGGAGACACACAGCAAGCTTTCTACTTATCTCCATAGTACCCACTTACTCAGTTTGGGGTCAGGGAAATACTCCTCTTTTCATTTACCATGCCCTTTTCTGAAAGCACCATTTCTCCCTGCCTCTTTAACCTCGGAGTCAAAACTGGTTCTTTTTTTTAAAGACAGAGTCTCATTTTGTTGCCCTTGGTAGAGTGCTGTGGCATCACAGCTCACAGCAACCTCCAGGCTCTTGGTCTTAGGCAATTCTCTTGCCTCAGTCTCCAGAGTAGCTGGGACTACAGGTGCCCACCACAACGCCCAGCTATTTTTGTTGTTGTTGTTGCAGTTTGGGTGGAGCCGGGATGGAACCCACCACCCTCCATACATGGGGCCAGCACACCCTGCCCACTGAGCCACAGGCACTGACCCTCAAAACTGGTTCTTAACACCTCCTTTGCAAGTGTTACAGAAATCAGCACAGGGCTGGGGAACTTGCAGCCTTAAGGCCACATGTGTCCTTCTTAGCCCTTGAGTGTGGTCTTTTCACTGAATCCAAATTTTACAGAACAAATTCTTCTTTTATTATTCACATTTTTGTTCCCTTATATTTATTTTTAAAATAAATGTATTTAAAATGCCAAAGAACAAAATAAAGTTCAGTGAAATTGTCCTTCCAGATTGGCCGGCACGATTAGAACATTAGTCAACCATAAGGGCTAAATTGTATAGCAGCTGCTATGTTCATGATTTAGTTCTAACTTCCCCTGACTGGCACCTCTATTGCAGGAGGCTGGTTGGTGAGAGTTTATGGGGGCAGAGCACACCAGTCTGTTACAACCTTTTGACAGTGGTGCACTGTTTCTGTCTGAAGTGGAATTTGTGAATAGTTACACAGCCTGACAGTACTTTTTAAAATTTTGTCTGCTTAACAGCCCATCTTGTCAAAGAAGGCCAAGATAGTGCTGAAGGAAGAAATGGATTTTTTAATAGGGACTGGGAATTGGCAATATTGTTTCTGCTAAAGAGAAGATGATTTTCTTGCTTTGTAGTACTGCAATATCAACATTAAAGAAATTCAGTGCTCATCAGCATTATAACACTCATCAAGGACCACAAGTATTTTAAATTAGAAGGAAAGGCATGAAAGGTTGTATTGCAGAAATTAAAAAATGAAAAGCAAATGCAAAGACAATTCTTTCAAGCAGCAATAAGACCTGGAAATAATGCCACTGAAGCAACTGATAAAGTAGTTTATACCCTCTGGAGGAAAAGGAAGCTATGAAGCTAGGAGTTGGAAAATTTTGTGAACTCATCCTAAGAAAAGAAAAGTGCTACATACCTCATTGCTGAATATCTCTATGGTCCTCTTCAAAGTACTCCCGCTGGCCATCGGGTGACTGTAGTGATAGTCAGCAATGAGGTATGTAGCACTTTTTTTAGGATGATATCAAACCTAGTGTTCAGTTATGGAGATTGTGAAAGAATGCATTGTCAAAGTTGTAGGATACTTAGACCCTGATAATGTTTTGAAGTACAAACAACTGCCTTTTTCAAGGGAACTCTGATTGGCAACATGAATTAGCCTTTGATTTACCAAAACAACTTCATGCAATACTTAAAAGGGAAAATATATATTATTCAATTGCTTTGGATGAATCAGCTGATACCACTGACTTGGTGCAGGTTTTATACTTCATTTGGGCCATAACAGATTTTTCTTTGCTATGAAGAGTTACTCACTTTGGGTACACTTGTAACAGGACATGGGGAATACATATATTCAACACCTTTCAAGATAAATGTCATGATGTTGGACTGAATTCAGTGAATTTAGTGAGTGTATATACAGACTCTGTACCTTCCATGACAGGAAAACATGAAGGATTTATTGCATAGATAAAAAGAGTATTACTAGATCCAGATGCTCTCATTTCTTTTTATTGTATCTTACATCTGCAAAATCTCTGTGCTAAAGCTACTATTTTAAGTGACACTTTGTAAGTATCATTAGCTGTATTTGTGCAAATGAAACATACCCCATTGTTGATTTTGTAACATGCTAAAGTTGAACAATGAGGAACTCACTGTGGATTTACCCTGTCATTCTAAAGTGCACTGGTTGTCATGGGGACAGGTCTTATCCAAAATTTTGTCTCTGTGAGAATAGATGGTTAAATTTTATGAAGAGCAGAATCAGCAGTGTGAATTATTGAAAGATTTCTATAAGACTGTAACATTTCTTTGGGCAGCACCTGTGGCTCAGTGAGTAGGGTGCTGGCCCCATATACCAAGGGTGGCGGGTTTGAATTCAAACTTGGGTGGCCAAACTGCAACAAAAAATAGCCAGGTGTTGTGGTGGGCACCTGTAGTTCCACCTCCTTGGGAGGCTGAGGCAAGAAATCACATAAACCCAAAAGCTGAAGGTTGCTGTGAGCTGTGATGACAGAGCACTCTATCGAGGGTGACAAAGTGAGACTGACTCTCTCTCTCTAAAAAAAAAAGAATGTAGCATGTCTGTATATCATGTCAAATCAAAATGACTTCAATATTTCTTTGCAAGGAAAAACTAAGTCTACATATGATATGTTGCAAAAATCCAAGCATTTCAAAAAGTTTTCTTTTTTCAAAATATTTCTTCAAAAGGAAATTTTGGATGAACATTTTCCCCAGTTAGCAAAGGTCACTGATGAGCAGGATGACATATGTGAATCATATGAAGAATATGCAGCTGTTACAGCCCTATTTATTGGCAAATACAATGAAAGTTTCACTGACTTCGAGAATCATGACATCACACTCAAATTAGCATTTCAGACTTACCTGGTTGATATCACCAAGGCACCTAAAGAACTACCAATGGAATTGATTGAACTTTTAGTAGATGACATTTTAAAGTCTTTGATGCTAAGAACAACCCAGTTGAAATATGGAAAAATGCAGTAAAGGGCTGGGTGCAGTGGCTGATGCCTGTAATCCAACACTCAGGAGGCCAAGGTGGGTGGATCACTTTAGCTCAGGAGTTCAAGACCAGCCTGAGCAAAATTGAGACCCCATCTCTAAAAAATAGTCAGGTGTTGGCTCAGGGCCTGTAGCTCAGTGGTTAGGGCACTGGCCACATACACTGGGACTGGCAGGTGCAAACTCAGCCGGGCCTGCTAAACAACAGTGACAACAACAGCACAACAACAACAAAAATAGCTGGGTATCATGGTGGGTGCCTGTAGTCCCAGCTATTTGGGAGGCTGAGGCAAGAGGATTACTTGAGCCCAAGAATTTGAGGTTGCTCTAAGCTCTGATACCACAACACTCTACCTCAGGGTAACTGAGACTCTGTCAAAAAGAAAGAAAAGAAGGGTTCGGTGCCTGTGGCTCAATCGGCTAAGGCGCCAGCCACATACACCTAAGGTGGCAGGTTCAAATCCCCAGCCTGGGCCCACCAAACAACAATGATGGCTGCAACCAAAAAATGGCCGGGCGTTGTGGCGGGCGCCTGTGGTCCCAG
>CAUYQV010172889.1:0-41052 GCA_963574575.1 Galagoides demidoff | reverse complement strand
CTTGAGCCCAGGAGTTGGAGGTTGCTGTGACTGTGATGCTACGGCACTCTACCCAGGGGGATAGCTTGAGGCTCTGTCTCAAAAAAAAAAAAAAAAGATTACAGTATGGGAGACTAAAGCAGATGTTGTTCTCTCCTTTTGCAGATATAAAAAGGTGCCAAGGTCTTAAGTGAGAAGTTTGATATTGTACAATTGCCATCAAAATTTTAAAGTACATTTAAGTGAACAGCATTGCACAGAGCTTATTTAATATTGTGATGAGTAAAATAAAAAACACTCTAGGTTGATTATAGCAGCAATTTGGGTATAACCATAGCTGTAGTTCCACATGGCAGGTGGAGCAATGCTTTGTCTTAAGATTTCAGAAGGAAAAGCATTGTGTTATAAGCGTTAGATGAGTGACTAGTGAAACTACGACAAATCAAGGAAGGTTCAGAAGCAGTTCAGTAACCAAAAACAAAATTAAGCAGAGAGAATGAAAAGGATCAAGGAACACATGGAAAGTTTGGCTAAAGAATGGACAGAGCAGAAATATAAGTCCACACCTCTTTGAAAGGTATGAAATTCCAAAATAGAAAGGGCTTGCAACCTTGGACCGTAAATGGAAGAAATAAAATGAAAATAAGAAAGGGAAAGTTCAGACAAAACATTGGGAATTTTTGTTAATGTCTGAAGTATTAAATTACATGGGTATCCAAAGAATCTCTAAGGACATTTGAAACCTCTTTGAACAAAGCCTTGGACATTGTATTGTGGGGAGCAAGACTTAATGGCAGGGGGGTGGCCTGGATCAACCATGAGGTCTTTTCCAGCTCTAATTTCTACTATTCCATAGCTCTGTGAAGAATAGTTGCTAAATTGCTTGATCAACCAGGACACATAACACAGGAATAGAGCTCCAGACAAAACAATAAAGTCAGCCAAAATTGAAATGCACCCCTCAAAACAACAACACAAACCCCCCCAAAACCTCAACTTAAATCTTGTATCATACCCAAAGACAACACATTTCAGGCTCTGGCAACTTGCCCAGAGGAATGAATTCCAGAGAAGGATCCTTCATTGAGCAAGCTTAACCAACAGGTTAGGAGAGTTCAAATTCTAGACATGCTTGCAAAACCTCCAGGCTGATCTTTCATACTAGAGCAAGCTGAAAAGTGAAAGAAAAAAGCAGGGTATTAAAGAGTCTGGTCTATGAGTGAACTAATTCATTTATTCGTTCTGCAAGAAATTACCTACTCTCTGCCAACTATTATTCTAGGGTGGAGTACCTAGGTTAGCAAAACAGAAATCTATTCTTGTGGAGTTTACATTCTAGTATCAAGAATGATAAAGAACTCAGTGTGTAGCCGGGTATCGTGGCAGGTACCTGCAGACCCAGCCACTTGGGAGGCTGAAGGGAGGCAAGAGAATCACTTACACCCAGGAGTTTGAGGTTGCTGTGCTCCAAGGCACTCTACCCAGGGCTACAGCTTGAGATTCTGTCTCAAAAAAAAAAAAAAAATGCAATGTACCATGTCTTAAAACACTCAGAAACCAATGGAGGGGAGGAGGTCAGAGATGTGTGAAAACAAACTATCCCTGACCGCCCCCCCCCACCTCACATTGGTATGCAACTGTTTAAGAGTGATATGATACATGCCAAAGGGATAAAAAACAGGATGCGGAAAATGCAGGAGGGGGTTGTGGAATCAGGGCAGGGGGCTGTATTTAAAAATGCAATCAGGGAAGAACTCAAGGAGAAGAGATCTGAGCAAGAAAGAGGAAGTGAAAGTAGTGAGCCAAAAAGATGCTGGGGACAGAGTATTCCAGGCCCAGAGAACCTGTACAGTACAGCGGGAATGTTGGAGCAAACTTGGTGTTTAAGGAAAAGAAGGCGGTTGCATGGCTGGAGAGGAGTGAGTGTGGGGAAGAATGTTAGGTGATGAGGTCCAAGAGGCCTTGTAGACTGTTGCTAGGACCTCATAGTTTACTCCCAGTCAACTACTCAACATTTCACTGCAAGAAATCGGGGAACTCAGTGAAGAAATTAACTCACCTGAGGTATCAGCCTCCTTGGAAAACCACTCAGCCATCAGCAGTGTTTCTCTTATATGTGTCCTTCAGATCATTCAGTGTTTCTCTTATATGTGTTCCTTCAGATCATTCAAGTGGTATGTTTTAATAATGTCAGAATAGGCCAGGTGTGGTGTCTCCTGCCTGTAATCCCAGCACTTGGGAAGGCTGAGGCGGGTGGACTGCTTGAGCTCAGGAGTTTGAGACCAGCCTGAGCAAGAGTGAGGTCCCATCTCTACTAAAAATAAAAAAAAAAAACTAGCCAGACATTATGGCAGGCACTTGTAGTCCCAGCTAGTGGGGAGGCTGAGGCAAGAGGATGGCCTGAGGATCACCTGAGCTCAAGAGGTTGCTGTGAGCTATGATAATGCCATGGCACTCTACCTAGGGCGACAAAATGAGTCTGTCTTAAAAAAAAAAAAAAAAAGTAAAGGAAAAGAAAAGAAATGTAGAAATGTGGCTATTCCATATGGAGACGTACTCTAAGTACAAAATACAATAGATTTTAATGACTTCGAATGAAAAAGAAAAGGTAAAAATATCTCAAATTTTTTATCAATTGCAACCTAAAATGATGGTATTTTAAAAATATGTTATTAAAATTAATTTCTCTTTTTCTTCTTCCTTTTTAAACGTAGCTATTAGAAAAAACAAACTTACAAATATGGCTGATATTCCACTGAGCTAGAGGATTCTCAGACCAGCTCCCTACTGTTGCACAATGACGACTGAGTTCTTAAGTGGCAAGCCCTCTTCTGAGCACATTACCTGTGATAAAACATTTAATCCTCACGAAAACCCTGTGAAGAATCATTTTTCCAGATGAATAATTTGAGGCTCAGAAAGGTCAAGAAACTTGCCAAAGGCTGCAAATCTAGGGAGTAGAAGAGCAATTAGTCTTTTAAAGCTGTAACTAACCCAGTGGCTCTCAAAGCTCAGAGTGCATCAGAATCACCTGCAGGGCTTGTTAAAACGCAAATTCCTGAGCCCCAGCCCCGCCCCAGGGTTCTGACTCAGTAGATGGGGCGTAACCTGAGAATGTGCATCCCTCACCAGTTTCCACATGACGTCGACGCTGCTAACCTGCAAAGCACATTTTGAGAGCCATTGGTCTAAATAATGCACTGCACCACTTCCCTCCAATCTCTAGTCCTCAGCCTTTCTGAACCTTGGTTTCTTTACCTTAAAGTGTAAATAATTCTAACACCTATTTCTCATGCCATAAAATTCACTATTTTAAAAGTGTATAACTCACTGGTGTTTAGTATATTCACAGTTCTGCAATTATAACTAATTCTAGAACATTCCTATCACCCCAGAAAGAAACCCAATACCCATCCACAGTCATTCTTCTCCCCCCACCCCCATCCCCTAGGGCCAGGCCACCATCAATCTATTTTCTGTCTCTCTTGATTTGCCTAATCTGGACATAGCCTACAAGTGGAGTCATAGAATATGTGGCCTTTTGTGTCCTACTTCTTTCCCACCCTCATGTTTTCAACGTTCATCCATGTTGTAGCTTATCCACTCATCAGCTGATGCACATTTTAGGTAGTGTCCATTTTATGAATGGCTATTATGAATTTGCATGGGCATATATTTTCATTTCTCTTCGGCTGTGAGTATGAGAGGGCCCAGTAAAAGTGGAATTGTTGGCTTTTATGTTAAACCTCTCTTTAACTTTTTGAGGACCTTCCACACTGTTTTAAAGGGCTGCTCCATTTTACATTCCCACCAGCAATGTATGAGCATTCCAGCTACTTCACATCTTTGCCCAATGCTTGTCCTTGCCCATCTTTTTATCAGCCATTCTGGTGGGTGTGAAGTAGTATTTTATTGTGGTTAACAATTTGCATTTCTCTAGTGATGTTATATATCTTTTTATGTGCTTATTGGACAATTACATGTCTGCTTTGGAGACATGTCTGTTCAAATCCTTTGCTCTTTTAAAAAATGGGATTTTTTTTTTATTGTTGAGTTAATGAGAGTTTGTTATGTATTCTTTGTACAAGCCCTTTATCAGATATACGTTTTGCAAATAGTTTCTCCTATTCCATGAATTTTCACTTTCTTGATAGTGTGCCAGTCTGAAGCAAAAAAGTTTTCAATGTTGATGAAGTACAATTTATCTGACTTTTAAAAATTAGTTGTGCTCTGGGGTTGTGTCTAGAAACCATTGCTTATGGGTTTCAAAGATTCACTGTTTTCTTTGGATGAATCCCTTATTAGCTATGTTTTGCAAATAATTTCTCTCATTCTGTTAGTTTTTAAGAAAACGGTTTTCTTACATCAAGATCTACACTCCATTTTGAGTGAATTTTTGTAAATGGTATAAGAACCCAACTCTATTCTTTTTCTCTTTTTTTGAAATTTTTTTCATTTTTTTTTATTAAATCATAGCTGTGTACATTCATACAGTCATGGGGTACAGTGTGCTGGTTCTATATACAATCTGAAATATTTTGATCTAACTGGTTAACATAGCCTTCATGTCATTTTCTTAGTTACTGTGTTAAGATATTTACTCTATTCTTCCATGTGGCTATCCACTTGCCCCAGCACCATTTGCTCATCACAGATTTCTTTAAAATTTAAGAATGTTTTATAGATGTATTACTTACAGTATTTTTATTAATACTAATTACAGTGCTTTTTCCTCCCCAAGTGCTTGCCTTTTATGCTGCAGTTCTTTGTAAGAACTGCAATCAGAACAAAATAAATGTGCTCTGATTGAAACCCCTAGTCCGTAATGACTGACCAAAAGGTAGGCTTGTTCAATTCTGCCCCAATCATTAACAGTTGTATAATACTGAGTACCAGGATCTATACTAGTGTGCCATCCTGTATTAATTATCCTGTTCACACATATAGGATGAGAAACAAAGGGATCTTAATCCTATATGTTTGTGTTTTTATAATACTATTTTACTATTGTTTGTGCCTATAGAAACCATTCAACTGATATTATAAATATAATTTATAATATAAGTATATAATATAATATATAATATAATATAAATTATATAATATAATTTGAAACTTGGCAAGTTACTCCCCTATACTTCATAGTAATTGTGTATAGAGGACAAACCCAAATAAGATGAATGCTAGAAAATAAGCAAAATGGAAACAAAACATAGCAAGCCCTACCTAATTGGGACTGACAGCAATTAGTAAATTACAAATGGATGCTTCTTTTTCTGTCAGGTAAATGGGACATAAAACATAGTCCAGGGCCACGGGAAGTAAAAATGTAGAATTGGAAAGATATGGGTACATTAACATCCAGAAAGATTAAAATCATAAAGTAAGAATTTCTTTGGTATTTTCCCAGCTAAGGGCACCTAGACTTGTAACAGGAATATTTAGGTTCCTGGATAGATATAAGTCTGTGGTGGCATAATTATAAGAAGAAATTTCAGCAATCTCAACTTAAAATATTCTCTCTTCTTTATTTCCTAGCTCCACACTCATTAAGTCTCCTGCTTGTCCTTAGTTCCTTTCTGGATTATTTACACATATCTAGAGGAAAGCAGTTTAACTGTCTTTCCATTATAAATTAATCAACTTTTCCAGTGACTTTAGCGAACATAAATCTAAACCCTATTTATTTATTTATTTTTTGAGATTAGAGTCTCACTTTGTCGCCTCCAATAGAGTGCTGTGCCATCATAGCTCACAGCAACCTCAAACTCCTGGGCTTAAGTGATTCTCTTGCCTCAGTCTACCGAGGAGCTGGGATTATAGGCACCCACCACATGCCTGGCTATTTTTTGTTTTTAGAAACAGGTCTCACTGTGGCTCAGGCTGGTCTCGGACTCTTGAGCTCAAGCAATCCACTCACATTGGCCTCCCAGAGTGGTAGGGTTTCAGACGTGAGCCATTGTGCCTGGCCCTAAACTCTTATAGATGAGCTTCTGGATCTGAAGATTGAGTGAGGGAGGAAATCCTGGACTAGTGTTGAATCCAAGCAACGTGGCTAAGAAAAGTGATAATGAAATCAGAACCCAAGCCACAGAAGCTTGCAAATATGATTCAGGGTCACGTTTATATTTGGTCAAATTCTGGTTAGTTACTCTCATGAATCAAGTGATAGAAATATAATTTTAAGTCAAATTCTTTTTCAGTATATCGATTGACTATTCCTTAAGACTCAGAGAATTCTGGATAGGGATCTAATCATCCCAACAATATGTTTGTGGGGGCATGACTCCAGCGTCGTGAAAATGCCCACTGAATTTGATAACACTAGGAAGTTCCTGAAAAATAAATATTGCCCACAGGTAGAAACCCAATCAATATTTGTCTTTGTTATTTATTCTGAACTTCACTCTTAGGAACAAGAACTGAAAACCAAAAGGCATTGTCCTACAACTTCAGATTAAGGACTATGACTAGAAGAATTTCATATAATTTTTTAGGCTTTTACAACTTTCCCCGTGCTTATTATATTCTTTTCTGGTGTTAGCATTCCTATAGTACTTAGTCTAAACTTCTAATGCAGAAATGGTGTGCATGTCTACATGGTTAGCTAGAAATCAGGGAGTATATAATTCACTCAGAGCCAGTTTTGGAGATAAAGTAGGAGCAGAATTAAAGAGAAAAGGAATTTGTCTTAAGACTTTCAAATCACTTAGAGCCTCGTGAAATTACATTCCATAAAATTCTTACCAGCGTATATAATGCATTGTGTGTCTTCATCACCAGGAGTTCCGGGGGCCTACTTAAGGGAAGAAAGGCCCTGGGAAATTACCATGGGAGGGGACTGAAACCAGCAGGTTCTGTGGAAGAACAGCCTGCCTGTCTGTCCCCTATGGCTCTCATCGGGTGAGGTTCTCTTGCAGTAGGCACCCATAGCAGAAATCCTTAGAGCATCACTACCATCAGAGAAGGGATGACACACTCCACCCTAACTGCCTAATTTCTGACATAGACCCCATCAGGTCTCCCTCCTGCAGTCGCACTGATGATCTGTGATTCCTTTTGATTACATAGGGTTGTTTCTATACATACGCCTGTGACTGAATTGAACAGTGGACTGCCTCATTCTGCCTCACATTACCCGAAAAGACCAAGCCGTGGCACGTTCATGCCAAGGACTCCAGATGGTGAGCAGAGGTAAGGCACCCACAGATAGGAAAGCCAGTACCTAGGGTCTTATGAAAGCTTGCATTTGGGGCATATTAGAAATGCAAGCTATCGTTAGATTAATTCTGAATTCTGGTGCTAATTCCAAGCAAAGCAAAACTTCCCTGTCCCTGGGAAGAGCAAGTTTGCACATGTGGTGGCCTTTTTGTCTTCTCTGTAGGCAAATCACTTCTCTCACCCTAGAATTGCACAGCCAGGTTGCCAAGGACATTTTCCGTCATGTCGTATGGAGGGAGCTGATTCATGAAACAGTGACTTGCACAGCCGGGTCACACTGTGCCCTGGGTTTTAAGAACTAAACAGGAGCTAGGGTGTGGGCTGTCTATGCAATTCTGCCCCCGACTAGTGTCAGCGTGTCCTGGTATTTAAGTGAAGTTTAAATGTATGCTCGTTTGTGTAAAGAAACTCTAACAAAGGGAAAAGGAATCGAACAAAGGAATAAAATCATTAAAGGCCTCTTTGTTGACAGGAAAGTCAAATCTGGTCAGCATTTGAAATGGATTAAAATTGATAATTTTGAAAAGCTTTAATATTAGAATGTTAGCCTATACTAACTTTCTTTCTTTCTTTTTCTTTCGTTCTTTTTTTTGTCAGAGTGTCATACTGTTGCTCTGGGTAGAGTGCCATGGCGTCATAACTCACAGCAATCTCAAACTTGGGCTCAAGCAATCCTTTTACCTCAGTTTTTCTATTTTTAGTAGAGACAAGGTCTTGCTTTTGCTCAGCCTCGTCTGGAACTCCTGTGCTCAAGTAATCCACCCTCCTGGGCCTCCCAGAGTCCTAGGATTACAGGCGTGAGCCACCGCACCTGGCCTAAACTATTTCTCTTCATGCACTATTTATCTATTTCATTTCATTAAACTTTATAAGCCTCCAATGAAGTAGAATTTTATCTATTTTATAATTTTAAATTACAATTGAAAGGTGATAGCTAATCAATAATAAAACTAAAGAAAAATAGCCCTGAGTTTCTTGATTTCTATTGATGAAGGCAAGGTGGGGCAAGCCTAATTTATATTTCCTTAGTAAACACATTTCATGTGAATAAAAGAGCGCTATTTGGCTTGGCACCTAGAGCTCAAGCCGTTAAGGCACCAGTCACATACACCAGAGTTGGCAGGTTCGAATCCAGTCCGGGCCTGCCAAAACAACGATGATAACTCCAACCGAAAAATAGCCAGGTATTGTGGTGGGCACCTGTGGTCCCAGCTACTTGGGAGGCTAAGGGAAGAGAATCTGTTGAGCCTGAGAGTTGGAGGTTGCTGTGAGCTGTGATGCCATGGCACTCTACCCAGGGCCACAGCTTGAGGCTCTGTCTCAAGAAAAAAAAAAAAAAAGAATGCTATTTTGCTGTCCTTCAGATTTTTGAAGAAACATGAGAATAGGAAAATGAGACTATGGATTTTAAGGAATTTATGCAAAACAAAATCGTATTTACTTGTTCTTTTGTTTTAGTTATTTTTTTAATAAACTTTCTTTTTAAGAATAATTTTAGATTTAAAAAAATGATGAAGATAGTTCAGAGACTCCAATGTGTTCCACAGCTACTTTTCCACAATTAATGAACCACAATCTACCATTACTGTTGAAAGTCCATAGACCATTCCGATTTCCTTGGTCTGTTCCTAATGTCCTTTTTCTGTTTCAGTTTCCTGTCCAGGAGACCACATTTCATTTAGTCATCACGTTTCTTGGGGCTTCTCTTAACTCTGATCATGTCTCAGACTTTCTTGGTTTTTGATAACCTTTATAGTTTTGAGGAGTGCTTGTGTATTGGAGAACTGGGTTTGTGCATTTGGGAGGAGGGCCACAGAGGTAAAATGCCATTTTCATCACATGATATCAAGGATACTATCAACCTGATTTATTATTTTTGATGTGGACCTTGAGCACGTGACTGAGGTAGGGTTTGTCAGGTTTCATGTTCTTTTGAAATTTTATTTAATTATTCAGAATTGTTTCTTCATTAAAAAATTATTAAGTTTAACTTTAAACATCATTTATCTAAGCAGTAGTTGCATTAGAACTAGCTAGCAACTGATCATGTTACAATACATATGCCATGACAGTGTGTACTTAGGAGAGTGACAGAAGAAGGAGTTACTCAACAGAAAACTGGTTTCGTCAGTCTTAAGGTTCATCATCTATGTAAGTCCTACAGAGCAGGTTCCTACAATCATTGCCTCATTAGCATATTTTACTTTGCAAAACATGTTGCAATCATTCTTTGGTTATTATTATTATTATTTTTCAATATCCCTATGAGGAAGCAAGGTAGAGCTTCCTTCCTTTACTTTCAGCAGCAGGCTCTGTAGTATGAGAGACCTGTGTTTGATTTTGACCTTATCTGCTTTCTGCCTGTGTAAACTTTGGAAAAACTTCTGGGGACACCCTGTCTACAGAATGAGCTAAGTAATGCAAGCTTTTTAGGTAAAGAATATATGGAATATTTCAATCAAGTTTCTAAAAATATACATGAAACATCCAGTAAATCTCGGCTCTATTTCTCTCCCTTCTTTCTCATCCTCACCTTCCTTTCTCCACTAGATCTTAGCCAAAAGGCTGAGAAGTGATCTCACCTCCCTTTCTCAATCCTCCAAACTTATAAATAAAAACTTCAGGATTCGGGAATTGTAAGGAGATATAGTAATATTAACACTGACTATCAAATTTCATTAATTGTGTAAATGTCAGCAAACATAAAACAGCTTCAAACCAATGCTATGGAAATCTCACGGGGGTAGACTAACACAGATCCTATGTCTACTTGCATATCAACAGAATCCCAGCATCAGTCCTGAGGGAACCACAATTTCAGTCATACTTTAAGTATATCGGACCCTCCATGTCATACCATGGTTTTCCTTACCTTACAAATAGTGAAAAGATAAGCTTTAAGACTTCAGATGCCACAATGTATTTGAATATTGATTGTTAAAATTGTTATGTTGTTGGGATTCCCAGAATGTGATGTCTTGGTGATTGACAACATGTGGGTCCACATTACATGTAGGGAAGTTGCATCATCTATCCATTTAACTGAAGAGAAAGCAGCTCCATATACTCAGGAAAAAAATAAATGTATGGAGATAAAGGGATGGAGCAGCAGCAATTCCACCTGCCCTTCTCTTCACTGCTGTAGGCCTTGGAGCAAAGCATTGGATGGAACCAGAAGCTTCTCCCTTCAGGTTGCCTCACTGCAAAAATAAATCTGAAGTCTTGCCACATCAAGTGCAGTTCTAGTTTTTAAAGATCCATATTTTTCACATATGAGATCCCTGGATGTAAGCCAAATACTTCATCTTTAATAAGTATCTTCTTTAATATACTTATTAAAGAAATTAAAATATGACCAAAAATGGAGGTAAAGTCTGTCGAAACTGTTGGTATACAATGTGAGGACCCTGAAGGCATTTTAATGGCTGATTTTGACTATAGTAGTTCTCCTTCATCCATGGGGGATAAGAACCAAGATGCTGACTGGATGTCTGAAATCACAGATATTACCTAAATGTATATACCATTTTTTGCCTACATGCACATACCACTGATAACATTTACAAATTCATAAATTAGGCAGAGTCGGAGATTAGCTATGATAACCAATAAGATAGAACAATTATAACAATATGTGTAATTAAAATAAGCATTCCTTGAACACAAGCAGTGCGATACCTACCGTGACAGTCAATCTGATAACTGAGACAACAGTTAAGTGAGTTGCAGGTGAGTAGTGTATACAGAGGGATATACTGGACAAAGGGATAATTCACATCCTGGGTACAATAGAACAGTGTACAAAGTAAAACTCATGAATTATCTATTTCTGGAATTTTCCATTTAATATTAATATTTTTGGATTACAGTTGACTGTGGGTAATTGGAACCTTGGAAAGTGAAACTGAGGAGAAGATGGGACTGCTATACATGTACTTTTTGCCTTAGAAATTAATCCCTAAGATTAATAAGATATAATTCCACTGTTTTTAATAATTAATTTATATTTGAATACAAAATTACCTGCAGTATGATTTTTTTTTCCTGAAGTGAATCCTTTTGGAGGGTTGTTTGATGAGAAAGAATTTAGCTGAATTGGGGCAGACTCTATGGCCTATTTGATTACTGGTGCCTTGGCAAAGATGGTTTTTCCTCATCAGGCCTGCTCCCGTGCCTGCCCCACTTGCCATGGGGCACATGAGCTTAGTGAGTCAGAGTTGTACACTCCCAGACCTAATTTAAGCCCTTTACTGTGAAGCCTAATGGACAGGTGATAGCACCATCCTGATGGTGAGCCTCCATCTCAGACCCAAGTGAGTTCCTGAGGAAAGCTCCCAGAATCCTACCCTTTCCCCCCTCCTGACTAATGGGAGAAAGGTTGAGGTGCACAAATCTCTGCTCTGCTAATGCTCAGAGAAGCAGGAGAGAGAGAGAGAGAGAGAGAGAGAGAGAGATCTGGGAGTTATGGGTTCCATTGGAGTGAGTTGGGAAGAATTTTTCTCCCCTCCCTTGTGTGATGAAGTGGCTCTGTTCTCTCTCTTCTTGGCCTCAAGAAAGACTGAGCCCAGAAATGGCAATGGGGAGAGAACTTAGACCAACAAATTCCTACCTTGTCTTCATTCATCTTTTCTTGTCCCAGACTGGTACATTAATGGGATACCCAGTGTGATGGTTGTGATGGCACCAGAGAGGGAGGTGGCTCCATGTACAACTTAGAAAGGATGGTATGAAGTGAATTGAGCAGGGAGGTGTGGGTTATTACAAAGGGGAGAATATGAATTCCATCACTTTTATACATCCACAGACATGTCTGTTCTTGTGTCTATATGCTTTATGTGCAACAGAAAACACCAAGCAGGTTTTTTGGTGTGGTGCAGAGATTCAAGCCCATGAGTGATCATGGTATTATCCCACAATCCAATGTGTGACATGTCAAGAGCTCAAGATTTGGAGTCAGAAGAACTGGGTACATGTTCTTGGTCTGTCACTTCCTACTTGGTGGTGTTGGGCATATTAACTGTTCTTAACTTTGGTGTAGTCATCTATACAATAAGTCTGATATGGGGGATTAAAGTGAAAGCATCCAGCACATTGATGATGTTAATTAAACCTGAATTTTAATCAACTTTGCAGAAGCTAAAAGTCAACTTGCCTCTGAAATAACTGCCAAAAGCTATAGAGCATTCTTAGCTCTGCACTTTGGGTAAAGGAATTGGGCTCATAATGTCCTAGAAGGCCATTATTTTGACATTTTGTTTAAGGTTAGTTCCTAATTTGACTCAGCTATTTAAGGCAAGAATGTTTTCAAAAGACCTAAGTGATATTATTAACAAATGGGTTACATCTTCTCTTCACAGAGTTAAGCCTCTAATTATACGTTGAGCTGATTTATTAGTACTACAGGCTTAAACATTTCCTAACTATTAAGACTGACTAGAGAAACAGGCTAACTGTCCACAAGCAAAGAATGTGAACGGCAAAAACGCTGCAGAGGAAGATGTGATGCATGGTGGATGAGTCACAGGGAAAGGTTTGGAGAAAGGTATTAATTAAGGTAATGTGAAATTATAACGAGTAAAATATGGGTTAAGTATTGGTGAATTTCCCTTCAGGACATACTTCCTATGATAGTAGGGAAGCATCTTCTAAAGGGGTGATTAAAGCCACCAAGCTTAAGACCTTTAAAACTAGACTGAACAGAGTCCTTATGAACATACCAGAGAGCAAAATCCTACCCTAGTTGGTGGTAGGTAATCACAACTTTTGTACTGCTAAGGGCCTTGAATTGCTGACCTACCCACTAATTGAACCCAGTGTAAACCATCAAGTGAGTACAAGTTTTCTCTCTTGAGATTGTAGCTGCCATTCCTATAGGCATTGTTTTTTTGTTTTTGTTTTTTTTTGCTGGCAGACTTCCAATGCCACTGATATTAATATAAAAACTCTCTAAGTTTGCTTTCATTTTTAATATCCAAAATGCTTATATTTTGTTTTTCCAGCAAAAGAAATTTTATTTCTCAAGATATAGAAACCAAGTATTAATTTCGGTTTCCTCAAAAAGAGTATATAACTTTTAAAAATGCAAAACCAAATTGAACTTGATTGGACTTAATTCTTTTGTTTCTTGTTTCTTGTTTCTAGAGCACTTTTAGCTTGGCATCATCACAATGAATAAGGATGAGCTGCATCTCTTTGGAATCCACCAAGGGATATGGTGGAATGAGGAACTGTTGTAATTATCACTAGTCTAAATTTAATGAGGAGAGGATTTGGGGACACATAGTCTTATCTTCGCAATTTTGTGCCCTACTGGAACTGAGACAGCACTGACATGTAGCACTCCTCCTAGCACCGTTTTAGTTTGAACCTACTCTCATGAGAGGTAGTTCAGGAAATCGCTCTACCTACGTAGAATGATTTCCTAACCTGCCTGGTTGGTAATATCTGAAACCAGTATTATTCTTTAATTAGCATCAAGGTATGACACCCCCACCCCGCATTGTCTCCTGGTTCATCCCATCCTCCCCTAGTCTCTATTTTTCCTCTATTCCTCTGAGGCTCCACAAATTACCAGCACCACTATTTACTTTGTCTATACTGGAAGCCCCAGTATAGCCTTGACTCTTTTCTCTCTCACATCCCTATTTCACTTAATAGCCAAGTCCTGTTAAATTCACTTCCAGATAGGTCTGAAATCATCTACTTTTCTCTACTAACTTAGTTTGACCCACAGTCTTCTCTGTCCTGGATTATTACAACAGCCTCCTGAACTTCTCTCCTGGCTTCTCTTCTTGACTCCCATTAATCCATTGTCTGTGTATGAACTTTTAAAACACTAATCAGATCATATTGTGCCGCTACTTAAACATGCTAACTAGTTCCTTGCTATCTTCAATGTGAGTTTCAAATTCTTTGTATAACAGGGCTTTCTTTTTAAGCCGTATCTCCTTCTGTTTCAGTCTCATATTGAATGCTCCAGCCATACTGAATTGTGGACAGCTTTCCAAATATGCTGCCTCCTTCTTTCCTAACTTCTGTCCTGAATACTTTCTACTGATCTCTTTTCACCTGAATAACTCTCATTCATTACACACATTTAACTATAGACACTTTGTTCTCCAAAGATCTTCCCATGGACCACCCAAAACAGAATTAAATCCTTTCCACGCACTCTGTGTTCAGTCCTATGCAGCAGCATCACACCAGAATCTTCCCTAAGAGATTGTTAGCCAGAATGTGGCCATGGACTGGGTCCTTTCACTGTGTCATTGCCAATGGTTAGGACGATGCTGGCACCAAGTAAATACCAAATACAACTTTGGTGAATGAATAACTGAACAACAAATCTTCCTCTAGGAGAGGTAATGCATTGATTTAATAGCATAAAAGGCACATAACTTACAAAAAATTACCTAGGAAAATTTTGTGGAGGAGATGGAATTAGGACTGGAGAGAGAAGGGAGACTTTGGGGTAAGAGAAACTGGAAATCGCGACTTTTGGAATTGGTAAAGGATGTTTGTGAAACATTGAAAAGTCTGGCTTGATGATTGGAGTAGAGAATGTATATTGAAGAAATGGAGAATGGTCAAATGGTGAAGGATTTTTCTTTTCTTTTCTTTTTTTTTTTTTTCGTGTGTGTGTGTGTGTGTGTGTGTGTGTGACAGAGTCCCCCTTTGTTACCCAGCCTAGAGTGTTGTGGTACCAGTCCAGCTCCCAGCAACTTCAAATTCCTGGGTTCAAGTGATCCTCCCACCTCAGCCCCTGGAGTGGAGGGAACTATAGGTACCCACTAAAACACCAAGGTAAGTTTTCTATTTTTAGTAGAGGCAGGGTCTTGCTCTTGTTCAGGTTGATCTCGAACTCCTAAGCTCAAGGGATCCTTTTTCCTTGGCCTTCCAGAGTGCTAGGATTACAAGTGTGAGCCCACTATACCTAGCCTGTGAAGGGATTTGAAAGATAGGAAAAATACTTCAGATACAATTTTGTTAGAAATAGCAACTCATTTATGATTTTAGAACAGATGAATCATATGATAAGTGTAGTATTTAGGAAAGATTAATCTGGAAATTATACAGAGGAAACACTGAACAAGAATGTTACTAATGTCATCAAAAGGTTGTAGTGCCATAATATATGAATAAGAGGATACAGTAGGTTAAATTATTGTTCTAAGTATTTATGCCCTCTGCCTCCCACCCTGTGCCTTCCACCTGTTGGCCATGTGACTTGCTTTGATGGCAGAATGTTGGTGGGCATAATGTGAACAAAAACTAGAGAAGACTTGTGTGATTGGGCCATCACCAAGAGAAGAACATACCTTGGCTAGCCAGTGAAGAGAGAACTGGAAGCAATTGAGACCCAGTTAAGCCCATCATGCATCAGCCAACCCCCACCCAGCCCACAAACACTGGGTTAATGTGAAATAATTTTTTTAAGATTGAGTTTTGGGGCATTTTGTTATATAATAATAGTAACAGATATAGGGAATAAGGATGTGACCAAAGTAAAGGAAGAAAAGAAGGGATGATACATACTTGGAAGGACAAACTGATAGTTCTTGGGTAATAACAGACACTCGGATTGAAAGAGAGAAATAGTTAAAAATTACTCTGAATTTTTAACCCTGAAGTGAAAGAAAAGAGCTGACATTTCTGTGACAGAGAAAATGAGAAACTAAACTGTGTTCTTAAATTTGAAGCAATGGTAAAAGATTCAAGGGGAAATGTGTAGTAGGAAATTAGAAATAAGGAAAACGAGATTGAATTAGAAGAGAAGAGGATATCTTAGTCATGACTTGCTACAGGCTGAATTGTATTCTCCTCAGATTCTATTTTAGGCTGTATCCTACCTGCAATGTGACTATATTTGGAGAAGGGTCTTTTAGGAAATAATTAAAATTAAATGAGGTCATGATGGTGGGGTCCTAATCCCACAGGATTGATGGCCTTATAAGAAGATGAAGAGACACCAGAGTGCACCCTCTCTTTCTCCATATATACCTGCCAAGGACAGGGCAATGTGAGAACATATTGAGAAGGTAACCGACTGTCCTTGAGTCAGGAAGGCCTCACCCTGAACTTGACTCTGCTGGCACTCTGATTGCAGACTTACCATCTCAAGAAGTGTGAGAAAATGAATGTATATTGATTAAGCCACCTAGACTATGGTATCTCGTTATGGCGGCCTGAACTGCCTACTACAACTCTGGAAAAAGACTGAAGTAGAGTGAAGAGCAAGAAGACCAGAGAGCCAAGGATGGAAGGGGAAAAAAGCCTAAAATTAAGGAGAAGGCAGAAGAGGATCCAGGAGAAAAATGGGGTCCTAACTGTGAAGGGGACAAAAGCATATTGTGTGAATCAGTACCAGTATGGGAAGCAGAGCATGGGCTTAGAGTCAACACCACATAGGGTTGAATTCATCCTCTGAGGCTAGAAAACCTTGAGCAGTTACTTAACCCCTCTGGCACCACTACTTTATTTTACAAATTGTGATACTAATGGTCCTGACTTTCTGTGGTCATTTGAAAGATGCAAAGATTAAGGTAGGAAAAATGCTTAATAGTGTGCATGGCACAGTAGTAATTGTAAATAACTCTTACTAAATGACAGGTATCATTTCAGAAAGTGTGGTGTGTATTCAACAGTATCAAATATTTCAGATAGATAAGTGCCAAAGAGGATAAAGTAATTGTTGTTAGGTTCTATTGCAGAGAAATCTCTAGTGACCTTTGAGTGTTTCAGTACAGTGGACTTGAGTCTGCATATGTGCCTGGAGACGTGGGAAAGGAAGAGGAAGGTACACCAATTTGGAGAAGATAAGGAGGTTGTGGGAAAAATAGAGAAGAAAGTGATATAAGTGGACCAGTTACAGTTTAGAAGCGAAGGTGCATCCAAATTAAAAGGCAGTGACACATAAGCCAGAAGGGGCAGCTGATAACCAAATTGGGGGGGTGGCTATTTTGTCATAAAGAGAGAGAAATGGGAATATATGATTGCAAAAGGAAAAGACAAATCAATATATTGTTATTGCCAAATGGCTGGTAAGACTTTGGATTCTAGTTCTATGTAACTCTAGGCAAATTGCTCTTATTGGCATAAACAGTTCCTAGTGTTCATGCTGTCGTGACAGACAATTCCTTGATCTGCTGTTTGTGTCCTGGAGCTGTCCCTGCTATTCGGGGTATTTTGAAGCCCATGGAGATTCTTCTTATGAGTTATAGATGGATGATTCTATTTTCCCTGCTGACTGTGGAAGAGTCTCGATAGAGGATGAGGAGTGATACTTGGCAAGAGTCTTTTCAAAGTTAGGATTATTGGCCTTTCTCCATTCCCATTTCTAATTTATTTATTGGGCCAGAGGAGGAAACCATTTTTTTTTCCTATTAGATACGATGGGAATATCTGAACAAGAAAATCTGAAGTAAATGAATGGCATTATTATTCCTAAGAAGCAGTTACTTAGGTATACTCTTTCCTTTTGGGGGTGAATTTATTTTTCTATTCATTATGTGTGCTGCTTTGTGCATTTGCATTCGCAAAGCCCCTTATTTGGTGAAATCCTTCTTTTGGAAAGTTATCCGTCAGTTATTATCTACTTACAAAGGAGAGAGGATGATGTCATTGAAAACCTTTTATTCTTTTGGATTTACATAAATGTGGAATGCAAATAAAATAACATTTCCTGAATAGTTCGCTGTGCATTTTCACTTTGGGAGAAAATAAAAATTGGCTGTAGATTTCTGGTAATTTTTTTTTCTATAGCCCGTAGGTAATTTGGAGTAACTAATCTGGCTGTCTTTACTCCATAATTTGGCTTGCGTCTGGCCAGAAGCACATTAATGATAGAAATTAGAGGGGGCATTATAATTAGAAAAACAAAGAAGAACCATGTAGTCTTTTGCTTATAAAAATCACCCTTTGTTGTTGGAACCATTGCGTTGAAACATTTTAACTTCAGAGTCAGATCAGTCATCCTTGTCTAGACGTGATTCTCTGACCATGGAGGAGAGCATTTCTCTTCCCTCCCACCCAACTTCCTGCTGCAAATCAGCTTTTACCTGTGCTCCACTGTACAGACTCACATTGCCGTGGGCAAACAGTTTCTGATAATTTCAAGGGCTGAGACAGAGGTAGGAGAGAGGAAAGGAGACAGAAAAAAATGAGAGATAGAGAAGGAGAGAGAAGAAAAGGAGGAAAGAAAGGAAATGAATGAAAAATTCTCTATTGGGTTGCTGGAAGCTCACAGATACAGCTGAGGTACATGGACTTGTCAAGGCTGGCCTTGGCACAAAACTACCAACCCAAGTTCTGTGAAATCTAATATTGTAGAGCTAAAACTTTCTGAGTGAAAGACTCAACCCTAGAGTATTTCTGGGCAGGAATGTTGTCTTAGGCACATTTCATAAGTCAGGACTGGGATAGAGTTAGGAATTTTCAGAAAGTAATTGGCTGGTCCTGTTAAGAGCTAGCCCTAGGTACTGACTTCCCTGGACCAGTCCCTGGGGATGAGAAAAGGGAGAGAAAAAGTTAAGGTGAAAACCTGACATGGAAACTGTAAGGACCTACTGGGGTGACAGAGGGTCTTAGGCCCAGGTGTGAGGGGGACGGCAGCCCAGAGCAAAGGGTTATCTTGTGCTCTGCACCCGAGCGAGCCAGGAAGAGCAAGAGGCGTCTCTGGCTTTGGTAGAGGGCAATAAAAAGACATGTGAAAATCCAGCTCCTGAGTCTCTTTTCAATACCTCGGATAGATGCTTGAGATCAAAGAGGCAGCTTTTGACCAAGAGCAGTTTCATTGGCTGAGATGTAAACTAGGCTGTCTAGTCAGTGGTAGGGAGAACAAGCAGAGTGATGGAAGGTGAATTATCTACATGGCAAAAATACAGCAGATTTAAAATAATAGGCGTAGAAGTTTATACCATCAAACAAACCAAAAAATTATATTCTTTTAAAATATAAATATAAAAATTGATTATCACTATATTTACTATGATGAAATAAACTTAGATGTTAAAAAAATGAAAAAAATTACTGTAAAACTGTTTTATGTGTAGAAACCAAACATGCATACATATGTATGTGTGTGTGTACGTGCACGTGTGTATACACATATATACACATACATATATAAGGCCAGCAGTTAAGTTCACAAACTCATCCTGAAAAAAGTGCTACATACCTCACTGCTGAATATCACCATGGTCAAGTGGCCACGGGGAGCACTTTGAAGGTGACTGTAGTGATATTCAGCAATGATGTATGTAGCACTTTTTCTAGGATGAATTTGTGCATTTAATTGTCTAGCCTTGTACATATCAACATTTATGAGATATAGCTTATGATGTGAGACCTGAAATTAAGATTAGGTGTTATGTGCTGCCTTGACATTTAAAACAAGAGGACCTGAAAAGGCTTAGTCATAAGTTTTCCTGCTGTTTACAAATATCATGCTACCACCCAGTGGAAAGGCTGCCCACTCAGCTAGTTTCTTAGTCAGCTGGATCTGTCTTCAACGAAATAGGTTTCACTCCCCTGCCAGTTTATGAAATTATTCAAACATGCTAATCACATCTTCCTGTGAGAAGCATGGATCCCGTCATCCTCTTGCCACTACAATGCCCATCTCCCACAGACCTCCTTGCTCACTCTATTTTGCAGTGCAAACTTTTGTGGCTGTGGATGATGTGTGATGCTCTCTCCCAGGCTGTGATTAATATGGGGCCATCAATCTTAATTCTCCCACGTCAGGTGTCCTGCGTTCAACCATCTCATGTTATTTAGGGCAGGAGAATTCCTCTCTCACCAACAAAATGACTAGGAGGCCATCAAAACACAACTAATGTGGAATATAGAAGAAATTTAAAAGATTAATTACATTTATCAGAAAACAAGAAACTCTAGACAGAAATGAGTTAAGCATTCAACTGAGAAAGTTAGAAAAGGGGCAAAAGAGCAAATTCAAAGAAAAATGCAGAAAAATAGTGGAGTTAAAAAACCCAAGGAAACCTAGATGAAATATGTAAGTTTTGAGAAAAAACATCAAATGTATAATTGGCACTAGATGAAATAGAAAAGTTTAATAAAGTAATACCATCATATTTTTAGCAATAATCAAAGCATTTTTACAGTTTTAGAGTTGAGCTTTACCAAATTATTATAGAACTGTTAAACTTTATATGTTATTCCAGAAAACAGAAAAAGAGGGAAAGCTGCCTAAGTCATTTTGTAAAGGTAGTAAAATCTTGATTTCAAATACAGATGACAATAGTACAAGGAAAAAGAATGTAGGTCCCTTTAACTTATGAATGTACATGAGAAAATTCTAAGTAAACTATTGGCTAATGGAATCAAGTGATGTATTTAAAAAAATAGTATCACAATCAAGCAAGTTTTACCTTGGTAATGCAAAGATGATTTAATGTAAGTAAGCAAATCCATCCATTCAGGGCCTAAAAGGGAAAAAAACAATCTTTCTTATTCAAATAGTTGTGGAAAAAAATTGACAAAAACACTAAAAAGACTTTTGTTTTGTTTTGTTTTGTTTTTTGGTGGTTTGTTTTTTTGGGGGGGGGCAGAGCTGGGTTTGAACTCACCACCTCCAGCATATGGGGCCAGCACCCTAACCCTTTTGAGCCACAGACGCTGCCCTAAAAAGACTTGTTATTAGAAAACTATTTTTGCCACATAAAGGCTATCTATTAAAAATTTATAGTTAACATTATATTTAATAAAGAAACTTTGAAGGTTGACTTCTGTAGTAAACATTGTTTGATATGACACTAGAAGTCCTGGCCAAGTAGTAATATTAAGAAACAAAATAAGAGATACAGGATTAGAAAGAAACAAATCATTGCCATTTCTCATAACTACATGAAAAACTCAGAGATTAGCAGACACACTATTAGAAGTATTAGCAACCTTACCAATTAAAATAAATTTAAAAGTTTTAAATAGCAATAATCAGTTAAAACATTATTAGAAAGGAGATATCATTTGCAGTAATAATCAAAACTATTATCAGGCCAGAGAAAGAAATAAAAGTTATCCAAGTTGGGAAAGAAGAGATCAAAATATTGCTTTTTGCTGATGATATAATCTTATGTCTAGAAAGCCCCAAAAACTCCACCAAGCAACTCCTGGAATCCATAAATAAATTCAGTGAAGTCTCATGTTACAAAATCAATGTACACAAATCAGTAGCTTTTTAATACATCAATAATAGTCAAGCTGAGAGTCAAAAATGACTCAATGCCATTCACAATAGCTACAAAGAAAATAAAATACCTTGGAATATCCTTAGCCAAGGAGGCAAAAGATCTCTACAGAGAGAACTATGAAACACTGTAAAAATATCCATACTATTCAAAGTGATTTATAGATTTGATGCAATCCCCATTAAAATACCAGCATCATATTTCACAAATCTAAAAAAAAAATTCTATACTATGTTTGGAACCAGAAAAAAGCCCAAATAACTAAAATAATCTTAAGCAGAAAGAACAAATCTGGAGGTATCACCAGACTTCAAACTTCATAACAAGGCTATAGTAACCAAAACAGTATAGTATTGGCCAAAAATAGAAACTTAGATCCCTATCAATTGGACAGAACAGAGAATCCAGATATAAAATTGTCTCCTACAGCTAGCTGATCTTTCACAAAGCAGACAACAATATACACTGGAGAAAAGAATCTCTATTGAATAAATGGTGCTGGGAAAATTGAATAGCCACATGCAGACAAATAAAACAGGATCTGTATCTCTCACCACTCACAAAAATTAATTCAAGATAGATTTTAAGACTTAAATGTAGGGCATGAAATCATAAGAATCCTAGAAGAAAATGTAGGGAAAACTCTTCTAGATCTTGACATAGGTGAAGAATTTATGTTAAAGACATCAATGGCAATTACAGCAAAAATAAAAATAAATAAATGGGATTTCATTAAATTAGAAAGCTTTTGCACAGCTAAGGAAATAATTAACAGAACAAACAATTAGACAATGGGAGAAAATATTTGCAAACTGTATATTCAAGAAAGGGCTAATGTCTGAAATCTACAAGTAACTCAAACAAATCATCAAGAATAAAGCAAACAACCCCAATAAAAAGAGGGCTAAAGACATGAACAGACACTTTTCAAAAGAGGACAGACAGCCAAAAGACATGAAAAAAATGCTTGATGTCACTAATCATTAGGGAAATTCAAATTGAAACTACAATGAGATAATTGCCTTATTCCTGTTAGAATGGCATTTATTCTAAAGTCCCAAAACAATAGATGCTGGATTCGATGCAGAGAGAAAGGAACACTTACATACTGTTGGTGAGACTGCAAATTAGTATGACCGCTATGGAAAATAGTATGGTGACTTCTCAAAGAACTAAAAGTAGACCTATCATTAGATCCAGCAATCCCACTACTGGGCATCTACCCAAAGGAAAGGAAATCTTTCATTAAAAAGACATCTGTGCTTGGATGTTTATCGTAAGACACTTCACAATTCCAAAGATGTGGAATCAACCCAAGTGCTCATCAGTTCATGAGTGGATTAACAAAATGTGGTATATGTCTACCATGGAGTACTACTGAACCATAAAAAGGATGAATTAATTAGTCTTTCGCAGAAATTTAGAAGGAATTGGCGACCATTATCCTAAGTGAGGTATCTCAAGAATGGAAAAACAAACATTACATGTAGTCTCTAACAAAACTGGAACTATATAAACAATGGGTACACATGTACAGAGAGGGAAATATTAATAAAAGTCATTGGAAATCAAGCAGGGTGGAGGAAGCAGGTGTGGAGGAGCAAAAACGGTTTGGGTACAGTGAACACTATTCTGGTGGTGGCAACTTATAGCCCTGACTTAAACCATGTAATAGAAACATTTGTAGCTCCTTAGTATTTTGAAATTAAAAAAGAATTATCTATAGCCCTGGGACTGGATGAGATTATTAAGAGACTAATGTTTATAATAAAGATGTACTCTAGGAACATCCAAAAACCCTATAGAAGGCTCGGCGCCTGTGGCTCAAGTGGCTAAGGCACCAGCCACATACACCTAAGGTGGCGGGTTCGAATGCAGCCCGGGCCTGCCAAACAACAATGACGGCTGCAACCAAAAAACAGCCAGGTGTGGCAGGCAGCTGTGGTCCCAGCTACTTGGGAGGCTGAGGCAGGAGACTTATTTGAGCCCAGGAGTTGGAGGTTGCTGTGAGTTGTGGTGCCACAACACTCTACCCAGGGGGACAGCTTGAGGCAATGTCTAAAAAAAAAAAAAACCTTATAGAACTTAGGAACTAACTTAAGTGTATAATACACAAGTATATAAGTATATAATGGACAATTTAATTTTAAAGTGTAGAAGAAAATCTGAGTACATAGAGAGATAAAATGTTTATTTATTACATGTCAACATAATTTTTTCTCCTAATATTGATCAGAAAAGGTTAATAAAATCCTAGCAGGATGTATTTAGGAATTGAACAAACTAAATATAAGATTTTTTTTTTTTATGAATGGAAGTCTCCAAATTACTGGTAAAATCTGAGACACAGAAGAGCAAAGCAGGTTGATTACCTTGTACTTTAAGACATACTATCACTTCTTAGTAATAGAAATAACCTGGTATTTGTACAAACAAATAGGTGAACGCAATTGAAAAGAGAGATTATAAATAAACCTGTATATATGATTATAAAGCATAACAAATTATAATAGCAGAGAGAAAAATAGATTTTTTTTTTCAGGTTTGGCCTGGGTTTGGTTTGAACCCACCACCTCTGGCATATGGAGCCAGCACCCTACTCCTTTGAGCCACGGGCACCTCCCGAGAAAAATAGATTTTTAATATATGATACCAACTAAACTGGCTTTTCATAGAGAAAAATAAAGTAACTTTCTACTTCACACCGTACCTAAAGATGAAATCCAAATGAACTTAAGGTGAAAAGTGCAAGGTAAAACTAGAAAGCTGACAAAATAAAATGTAAAAAGACATTTTCTAATTTAATCCTGAGGAATAGCTTCTTGAATTAAAGAAGCACAAACAATAGGCCCGCATACCAATGGCTATTGCTATCTAAAAATTAAGGTTTTCTGTTCATTACAGGACACCATAGACAAGGCAAACAGAGAGGTCATTGGAAGAAAATATTTGCAATCCATAAAAACTAGGGTAAACAGAGGCCTTCCAGAAATTAAAATATATATATATATACATACTCAAAGGAGGGGGGAGCATGGCTATAAGCAGTGATGCCCAGAATGGAAAGTCCAATGAGCTAATGGGCATATGAAGAGATGCTCAATCTCACTACTAATGAAGGGGAAGTGAATTAAGACAAAGGCAAAGGATCAGGTCTTACTGATCAGTAATGTAAAAGTTAGGAACAGGAACATGTCAAATATTAGTGAAATCTGGATAGAAACAGGAATCCTACCTAGTGTTGCAGATAAAGATAGATACAGAGAATGGCCATTCTGTAGAGTAATCTGTCACTAATTATATAAGGAAAAAATACGTATGTGTACACGTCTACGTACATATGTGTATGATATATATATAAACACACACAAATTAATATATTTTTTTCCTTTTACTTGGTGACTTTCTCAGTCCAACTCACATTTGCACCCCAGAAAATATTCTCACAGATCTGTAAATAGTCACATATGAAGATGTTGATATGCGGTGGTATGTGATACATATGACTTAGAGACAACCTAGGTCCAATCGCTAGGTGAATGTCTAAGTAAAATGTAGCAAATACGTATTATTTAGGATTCCACAGAGTGTTTAGAAGCATTACACTAGATGTCCACACAAAGATGAATGGATCTTAAAAATGTATTGAGTGACCAAAGCAATGCACATATTAGCACAGTTTTCAAAGTTGTGAGGATGTAAACAACTTAAGAGTGACTATTAGAGTGGCTGTCTATCAGTGGAGTGGGTTTTGGGGTTGAAAGGGGAAAAAAATTAAGAAAAATGCAAGACAGGCTTGGCGCCAGCCACGTACACCTAAGGTGGCGGGTTTGAATCCCCAGCCCGGGGATTGCAACCCGGGCTGCAACCAAAAAATGACTGGACGTTGTGGCGGGCGCCTGTGGTCCCAGCTATTTGGGAGGCGGAGGCAGGAGACTCGCTTGAGCCCAGAAGTTGGAGGTTGCTATGAGCTGTGATGCCATGGCACTCTACCCAGGGGGATAGCTTGAGGCTCCGTCTCAAAAAAAAAAAAGAAAAATGCAAGACAGAAGATTGCAAAAAACCCAGGAGTGATAATACAGTGAACACAGTTGTGTTTCTGGAGTCTGACAGGAAAATAAAAATCCCAATTTCTAGTTGCCTAATTGTTCATAAAAATTATCCATAATTCCCAAGTATAGGATGTTTACACATACACACACATACAGAGCCAAGCTGAGATTAATTTTTTTTAAAACCTTAACCAGAAGGGTTTGTTTTTATGTCTAACCACTAGTCAAATCAATTAAGACAGTTGAGCTGGATTATGCTTTTATCTTCCTCTTCTGACACAGATTTCTCTCTACAGTTAGCACCCCCCCAACACAGCTTTAGGGGATCAATAACATCAAACCCTGAAAAGTAATGTGCAAAAACAAGATATAATTCAGATTAAATTAGTTAAAACATCTACTCCATGTATCCAACCTTTTTTGCACAGGTTAATTGGAGAATCAGGTAATTAAGCAGCAATTTTGATTAGTGGATTGCTAACATGAAATTAAACTCCAAACTCCTACTCTTGCTCAAAGGCAAAATTCTCATCTGAAATGTCAAGGTGTTTCATCCAAATCATTGAAAGGAAAGCTCAGTTACCAAGCAGAATGTATTAATTTCCCACAAAAGTGAAAAAATGTCATGGTTAGCTAGAGTACTGCTACTCTCCATTAAAAATATTCAAATGTTAATAGCTAATATATATTAAGATCTTAGGCTCAGCACCTGTAGTTCAAGTGGCTAAGGCACCAGCCACATACACCAGAGCTGGCAGGTTCATATCCAGCCCGGACCTGCCAAACAATGACAATTACAACCAAAAAATAGCTGGGTGTGGGGCAGGCGCCTGTAGTCCCAGCTACTTGGGAGGCTGAGGCAAGAGAATCGCTTAATCCTAGGAGTTGGAGATTGCTGTGAGCTGTGATGCCACAGCACTCTACCCAGGGCTACAGCTTGAGGCTCTGTCTCAAAAAAAAATAAAAAATAAAAAAGAAAGAAAGAAAAGAAAAGGAAAAAAGTGCTCACTCGGTTCCACGCAATAGCTAAGCATCTCACCTGCACCTTGTAAGATGATTGACATCATTTTTACCTTTATTTCAGATGAGGAAACCACATTTTAAAGATGGAAAGTATTTAACTGAAAATTACATAGCTACTAAATGGCCACAGTAATAAAAGGAGACTAATTTTAAGAGATGTTCCTCTTTCTCACAGGAAGTCCTCAATATATGTCTATAACAGGGCAGAGAAGCAGATTCTGGATTGCAAGTGTTAATACCAGGTAGAAAGTGGGTGATGTGATGATGAGATATGCTTTTTCTTGGTGGTGGACAACGAGGTTCTACTCCCCTTCTCAGGCACTTGCTTACTGGCCAGACCTTGACATACAGTTGCCCTGGGAACCTGTTAGGGCACTAAGTTCTGTTTTCACTTACAAGGGAAGAGAACATCTTCAGTGGTCTTTATTTTTTTGAGAATTATGGGTTAAGGCATATTGTGCAAGGAACTCTTGGCATCTGTTTCCAAGGTAATCATCACTCACTGTGATCTATCAATTTGTTTCCTCCCTCCCTCCCTTTCTCCCCTCTTTCCTCCCTGCCTTCTTTCCTTCTCCTTTTTTTCTTTTGCTATGATCAAATGACAAGATAGAAGAGACAGTTTCTTGGATATTGAGCAATTGACTTAATTCTTTTAGACCTCTGTTTTGTCATCTGTAAGATGACTATAGTGGGCACATATTTTTTTTTTTTTTTGTAGTTTTTGGCCGGGGCTGGGTTTGAACCCACCATCTCCAGTATGTGGGGCCAGTGCCCTACTCCTTTGAGCCACAGGGCAGCCTGTGGGCACATAATTTCTAACGTCCCTATTCAAATTTTATTTAAAATTTAATGAACAATTAAATGAATAATTCAAAACAAAATGGAATGTGATTGGTTAAGAAAATACTCAGAATACAATATTTAAAGGCTACCCATGTGTCAGCATTGAAACAAGACCTAAAGGTCATGAAGCATGACAAGACAATGAGAAATCAGAAGTAGGAGCTCTGGACACAAGTACTTGTGGTTCTTATATTTGGGTTAATGAATTATAGCCACAAGGTAGTTGTTTCATGACAGACAGAAGTGACTAAACCTTTCTTAGAAAGAGGGCTGATGTTCTGAGTCTCAAGGCATCATTTTTACTTGGTATCTTAAATATGGTTTTTAGCATTATTGGAATAATCAACTTCTTTGAGAATCTGATAAAAATCGTAGGCCCTCTACCTAGAAAAATGCAAACATGAACATAAAACATTTTACACGGAATTTTAGAAGTTCATAGATTTCATGAAATCAACTTCAAATTAGCAGTCGTAGGTGTAAAAGATCTCTATTTCAATCTGGAGGGTTGGTTGACTGTTTTCTGTAATTTTAATGTTTATGGCCCAACTCATTAATTCAATCATTAAATCTTTCAACCAATGTGTATAGGTTACCTACTAGGTACTGGAAATATAAAATTGAAACACAATCCCTGCCTTTTGGGACTTTGGAGAGGTAAGTGAGAGAGAGTATAAACTGGGGGCAGCATGTACCCTGGGCAACCTTGGCGACATTTCTCAGCCTTGGCCAGATTAATGTGCTGGGCCAGGTGATCCTTTGCCATGGGAGCTGTCCTAGGAGGTGTGGGAGGTTCAGCAGCATCTCTGGCCTCCACCCACTAGGTGCCAGGAGTAATCCCTCTCATAGTTGAGACATGCAAAAATGTCTCTAGACGTTGCCAGCGCTTCCTGGGCCCTTGGGGCAGAGCTGTTACCTCAGAGGGACAGCCCCTAAATCTCTTCAGCAGAAAGCAGGGAAATCTACACACAGGAGTAAGAGATAGAGTGAGGCCTGCAGAATTCTGGCTGTCTTTTTTCTATTTCTGGTATCCATATGGAAGAATTTTTAAAAGCACATTCCTGGCCTCTCCTTGTCCTTTTACTCTCTCTGTCCCAGTGAAAATAAAATAACTTGTTGAGTCAGTAAGTTTACAAAAGCTCACTGGGCTTCCCAGGTGGGTTTCTCTCTCCTTCCTCTTGGGATCTGCTGCTGGTAGGGTTCATGTGCAGCATGGTTTCTCCAGATCCTGTTAGTTGTTGGGGGAAGGCAGGGGCTGGTGAGCTGATGAGCTGCCCAACTTTGGGATTTCTATTAGCATCCACACCATGTTCACAGCCATAAAGCCATGACTTCCTATCTGGGCACTGGCCATGCTCCAAGTGTCATTTTGATCTCTCAACCCCAACATTCCTTATTTTATTTTTCAATTTATTCAGAACTGAGATAGGGAAGATGATAGTCTATAAGAGTCCCTGTAAAAGACACACCCTTCCCCCACCCCACCAAAGAGCTGATTAGGAGTTAGACAGATAAGTGGTGAAGGGATACCATAGGCAAAGCAGATGTCATAAATAGGAATAAAGTTTATGAGGTCGTACTGTACTCAGAAAACTTCAGTTAGTTCATTAAGCAGAATCTAAATTATAATAGCATGATGCCTGGGAGTAGTAGGTGATGAGTTAAGCTGGACAAGGAGGCAGATGCCAATTCAAAAAGCCTTCCTATGCCACAATGAGAAATCTGGATTTTTTTCTGAGATAATTATGAGTCAATGTGGAGAACTTGAAGAGGTCATAGTGAGACAAAGAAACTATTAAAGTAGCTCCTCCAGAAGTCAGATCAAGGGAGGTTGCAGCCTCAGCTAGGGTAGTGTCAGTATGTAGATGGAACTATTTATATGATATTTGTATATGTTCCTTTGGCATAACTTTTAAATTTTATTCTTAATTTATGTAAAACAAACTTCATTTATCATGTTAATTATGAGGCAAGTTTGTGATGGCAAATAAGAATGGTTGGGGTGGGAACCTTGTTGGGTGTTTTTGTGTGAGTTTTTCTACGTTTGTTTCACTGACGTGGTCTTTGAATTATCTAAGCTTGTACCCCAGAGAGAATTTCTCACTAACAAGGACACAGATCTTGAGTGTTACTGACAGAAGAGCCCAAGAGTTGCATACATTACAGTTGGCAAACCCAACCTTGGAGGAAAAGTTAGGGAAACAAGAAAGATTCGATTTGGAGAAGAGACTAATTCACGAAGGTACCAAGTTACATCCGTTTTCACTGGAGACAGATATAGGAAATGGATTCAAATAGAGGCCTAAACATCTTAGATGTGCTGGAATTAAAAAAATGTTTTGATTATTAGTAATCAGGTTACTGAGAGAATTGTGGAATCTTCCATAGAGACATTTAAAAGGAGGACTTCTAACTATAATATATAGTTGAAGTAAAACCCTTTAAAAGATAGACTTATAAACTAAGGTGCTATGCATGTGAGCTAATGCATAGATTTTTATTTCATTTAAGTACAAAAACAAAAAGATAATTTTTGACTTGAAATGCAGCAACAATAAAAAAAGTAAAATACAATCCACTCTGAAATTATGCTAATACTATTGTATCTTAGATTCGTTTATTCAATAAATATTTTTGTTCTAAAAACTGCTCTAGATTCTGGGCATACAGGACTGAACCAAGATAAAAATTCATGCCTATATGAAGCTTATAATCTTATGTATCAGTAAGTGAAATAAATTAGTAAAATACATAAGATTTTAGAGAGATCAGTACTAAAGAGAAAAATTAAAAAGAAACAAAGAAAGACAGTATATGGGGGATGTGTGAGGGTGGGAGGGAGGTGTGAAGGTGTGTACATGTTCAGAGAGTGGCTAAGGAAGATGTCATTGGAAAGGTGAAATATGAGTAAAGCTTGAGAGTTTAGGGAGAAGGCCATGTGAGTCTCGGTGGAAGAGCGTTCCAGGCAGAGGAACTGGCAGGTATATGCTGGATGGTCAGTGGAGTAGAGGGAAGTGAGTTAGCAGAAGAGGAACAGAAGAGAAGGTCAGAGACATGAGGATAGACCATGTAGGGCTCTGAATATCACTGAAAGAGCTTTGATTTTTGTTTTTACTTAGAAGTGAGAGGCAATGGATTTTCAGCTGAGGAGTAACACTGGGCTCTCTGGGTATTCCTGAGAGTATGCTGCGGGTATCAGGAGCAGAAGCAAGAAGCCTAGTTAGAGAACAGTATGTCAGCTTGACTAGATTAAGGGAGACCTAGACAGCTGGAAAAACTTAATTTCTTGGTATATCTATGAGGGTGTTTCCAGAAGAGATTGACATGTGAGTTGGTAGATTGAGTGGGGAAAATATGCTCTCAATGTGAGCAGATACCATCCAATCCACAAGAAGGGGATTAGAACAAAAGGGCAAAGGAAAGGCAAATTCTCTTTCTCTCCTTGAGCTAAGACATCTTTCTTCTGCCTTTGGGCATAAGAACTCCAGGTTCTTTGACCTTTGGACTCTGGGACTGGCTCCCATGATCTCCTGTTCTCAGGTCTGTGGCTGTGGACTGAGAATTACATGGTGAGCTTCTCTAGATCTGAGGCCTTTGAACTTGGACTGATCCACAGTGCTTGCTCTCCTGGTTCTCTAGTTTGCAAGCAGCTTATCTTGGGATTTTTCAGCCTCCATAATCCTGTGAGCCAATTCCCCTAAGGAACTCCTCTCATCTATATCTATATCTACTACATCTATATCCATATCCTATTGATTCCGTCTCTCTGCAGAACCCTGACCAACCCAGAAGAATACTGTAGTAACCCAGGTGAGAAATGATGCTTCTTTGCACTATAGTGTAATGAGAACCAAGACGATCAGTAGTTGTATTTTGGAAATTTTTAAAAGGTAGAGTCAAAAAGAGTTTCCAAAAGACCAAAAATCACTTTATAATGAAGATATTTGCACCAGATTGTTCATTGCAGCTCAAATCATAATAGCCAAGTCATGAAAGAAGCCCATGTGCCTCTTGACCCATGAATGGATTAATAAATTGTGGTATATGTGTACCATGGAATATTATGCAGACTTAAAAAATATGGAGACTTTACCTCTTTTATGTCTACATGGATGGAGCTGGAACATATCCTACTTAGTAAAGTAACTCAAGAATGGAAGAAAAAATATCTGATGTACTCAGTACTATTATGAAACCAATTTACAATCACTCACACTTTCATATGAAGAATAGATCACAACTATGGCCCAAGATGAAAGGGGATGGGAGGGGAAGGGGGAGGTCATATCAAGGGAGGATGAATGGTGGGATCACACCTATGGTGCAGAATGCAAGGGTACATGTCGAATCTATTAGTATAGAGTATAAATGTCTTAACACAATTAAGTAAACATGATAAGGTATACATTAACCAGTGTGATGTAAGTATTCTAATTCTATATGAAATCACACTTTGTACCCCATAAATGCATTTATGTATACATGATCTATGTGTTTATGATTTAATTTTAAAAATATTTTTATGATGGACTGAATATGAGTATAAAATATAAGAGTTGAGAAAAACTTCAAGAAATTTTACTTGAGCAACGGAAAAAAAATGGGGTTAAGATTTACTAAAATATAGCTGGGCATTGTGGCAGTCCCAGCTACTTGGGAGGCTGAGGCAAGAGAATTGCCTAAGCCCAGGAGCTGGAGGTTGCTGTGAGCTGTGATGCCGCAGGACTCTACCGAGGGCAACAAAGTGAGACTCTGTCTCTAAGAAAAAAAGATTTACTAAAATAGATCCAGAATTTTGTGAGGTAGAAGGCTTGGAGTGTGCATAGTCAAGGCTTGATTTGGACAGGTGAAGTTTGAGATACAGCTTGGTACTTCTTCCATATGATAAAACATTAAGAGAACAGCAGTTAATCTACTGTTCTTCCTATCACCCACCTTATATAACCTCCTATTGACCTATTGCTATAAAACAAAACAAAAAGTCTCTTTTAGTTTTAAAATTCACATGACAATTCTGCTTTGCTTTAATTTTGTTCTTTAGTTTACTTTGTTTAATAAAATGATATGCAATAAAATGCCTGGCACATGGTAGGCGTTGAATAAATATTTGTTGGGTGAATGAATGGTAGTGGGGAAGCCACAGGGCAATTACCCTTTCCTAAAGAAGACCACACAGGAATGGAAGGAGAGCATGGCAATGTTGTTAGAGTCTAAATAGGAACCACTATATGTTTCGGCATTTTCAGAAAACCAATGAGAGATGAGAAATCCAGAAATCCTTTACTGTTGGAGACCCCAGAGATTTGGACAAAAGCCTTCAAACAACATATTCCATTAAAGAAAGAACTTGTGAAGAGAAAAATAGTGTGTTTTTCTTCTTTCCTGATCTCAGCCTTGCAACTCAAACCAAGCATAAAGAATTGGCAGTGGCTTTTTGTTTTTTTAGAAAGTCTTCCTATGATGAGAGATTAAAAACTCAGATGTGTTCCCAGCCAACAAGAGAGTGGTTTGCAGCATGATGAGCAGATATATTAATTTGGGGGCTCTGCAGCAGTAGATTGATTTGTGGGTAAAATGCAATGTGGTCTTTGGGAAGAGAGCTAAGGCTGTGTGTGCAAGACACGAAGACCCTGGGAGGGATTTGGAATCTGTGCATCAGTACCCTTCGGAATGCCTACTGGAAAAAGAGGCAGAGTCTTACCCAGAAGCCCTCAAATAGGGGTAGGAAGTGTCATGGCTAGATAAAAATAATTAAGAAAGAAGAGGTATTTTACTTTAAAATGAAGAGAAAGGCCACTTCTGAGTGTGAGAGCAAAGTTAAAAAGTGGGCATGACAGCAAAGGTCACTGAGCAGAAGATTCCAGCTCCTTCAAATACATTGTGAAGTTGTCTGTGGTGCACTTTAAGAAACAGGTGCTGAGGGGGAGTGTAGTACAAGTGGCTAATTGGGAGCACAGCAGTGGGGAGGTATGTTTGTGAAAGATAAAGGAGGGAGCAAGCAGAATTGGCTAGGGAAAGCCTAACAGGCTGAACTGTGGCTCTAACCTCCATGAAAGAGAGTGGCCTTGGGGGGGGGTCCAAAAATCCCAGCTAGCTCCACAGGGAGCCCCCCAGAGCAAAGATAATTGGCTAGAGTTGGAGTCCCCAACCCCTAGGGCGTACTGTTCATGTTAGGAACCAGGCGGCACAGCAGTGAGTAGGGGATCAAGCAAGGGAAGCTTCATCTGTATTTATACCCGCTCCCCAGCTCCTCATCATCAACCTCACCACCTGAGCTCCATCTCCTGTCAGATAAGCACAGGCATTCGATTCTCACAAGAGCACAAACCCTGCCATAAACTGCATGTGTGGGAGCTAGGTCATGTGCTTCTTAGGAGAATCAAATGCCTGATTATCTGAGGTGGAGATGTGATGTGCTTGAATCATCCTGAAACCATCGCCCACCTCCCATCCCCTGTTTGTAGGAAAACTGTCTTCCATGAAACCAATCCCTGGTGCCCAAAAGGGTGGGGACTGCTGAAGAGGAGTCCCTAGTGGGCACAAGTGCCAGGCCTTAGTGCCCTGCCATGCTCAGTCACTGGCTGGTGATTTCCCTGGGAAGATTGCTGCCTCAGCTTAAAAGCATACCAAGGTGATGCAGCTAGACACTGTTAAGAAAATGCACTCTGTGCATCTGTGCGGGTGAGTGGGCAGCTGTTTCTAAAAGGCGATATAAGCAGGAAAGCTCCATGGCAGCTCTGTGTTATATAGCCAAAACAATCTGGTAGTAAATGAGCTGAAAACCTAGCAGACATTGTAGAAAGTAAATGCATATTGTTTGCTGAAACATATCTTTTTTTTGGTAGATGGAGTCTCACTCTGTTTCCCCAGGTTGTACTGCCATGGCCTCTCTTAGCTCATAGGAACCTCAAACTCTTGGGCTCAAGTGACCCTCTTCTCTCAGCCTCCCAAGTAGCTGGGATTACAGGTACCTGACACAACACCTGGCTGTTTTTTCTATTTTTAGTAGAGATGAGGTCTCCCTCTTGTTCAGGTTGGTCTCAAACTCTTGAGCTCAAGAAATCCACACACCTCAGCTTCCCAGAGTGTTGGCATTACAGGCATGAGCCACCATGACCAGCCTTGCTGAAACACATTTCATAAATAAAACGATATAAGATAAAAATAAAAATTATAAAAACTTATACAAATAAAAATATTTCTCCATGTTTTTGAAATGATACTGTTATGCCTCTTTAAAGCTTTTTTTCTCATATCAGAAGTTCCCCCAAAGAATTACATTAAAATCAGACAGGCATAGCAACAAACCACTGGAAAATGAAATTTTAAAGGTGCTGTTTATGACAGTAATGTAAAACATAAACTAGCAAATCTCACAAAGATATGTAAAAATTCTCCAGAAATCACTAAACTTTGCTGAGAGAAATTAAAGAATTAAATAAATGGAGAGAGGAACCATCCCTGAGGATTACAGCACCGTATTTTTGAGATACCCATTCTTTCCAAATTTATCTATAGACACAATGCAATCCCAGCAGACTTAAAAAAAATACTTTATTGAGGCAAAATTAATATGCAATTAGATGCAGACATTTTGAATGTGCATTTCAATAAATTTTGATATGGTATGCTGTAGTGTATCTACCACTACAAAGTATAAAACATTTCCACCATTCCATAAAGTTCTCTCCTGTCCCTTTGCTACCAGTCACTTCTCTATGCATCCAGATTGGGAAACCACTGGTCTGCTCTCTGCCTTTCCTAAATATTCATATGAATGTAATAAAAAAAGATGTGTTTCATTGCAAGATATTTTTGAAATTCATTCGAATTGTTGCATGTTTTAGTAGCTGACTGCTTCTTATTGCTGATTACTGTTCCATTGTTTGAATATTCCACAATTTGTTTATCTAGTCACCTGTCGATGGATATCTGAGAGTCTCCATTTGGGGGCTACCGTGAATAAACATTTATTTACAAGTTTTTGTGTACTCAACCACAGAACTATTGACTATAGAGGTAAAATTTCTTTCTTGTGGGGGCCATCTCATGTAATATAAGGTAGTTAGCAGCATCCCTGGCTTCTACCGACCAGATGCCCATAGCATCCTCCAGTTATAACAATAAAAAATGTCCCCAGACAATACCAAATGTCCTTCAGGGACAATGGGCATTTGTATTCATTGTTCTTTGGTAAATACCTAAGAATGAATTTGTTGAGTCATAGTGTCAATATGTGTTTAACTTATGAGGAGCTAACAGTTTTCCAAAGAGGTTGTCCATTTTCCACTTCCACCAGCATTATATGCTCCACACACTTGTCCGCATTTGGTCCTATCAATTATTTTCATTTTAACAATTTTATTTAAAATGAATTGTTTTAATTTAATAATGAATGGTGGCATTGAGCATCTTTTCTTGTGCTTACTAGCAGTATATTTTTCTTTTCATGAAGTAACTGTTCAAGTCATCTGCTCATTTCTAAATAACTGTTCTCTTAATTGCAGGTTTTCTAGGGACTCTGGATACTCCACATTGTGACTCCTTCATCGGTTGTATATATTTTAAACATTTTTTCAGTCTGTGACTTGTTTATTCACTTCCTTAATGGTGTCTTTTGAGAAGATGAAATGTTTAATTTATTGAAATTTTCTTTTATGGTTAGTCCTTTGAGTATTAAGAACAAATTCTTTGTTTTTGTTTTCCAAAGTTTATGAAGATATTCTCCAGTGTTTTCCTAGAGAAGCTTTGGGAGGTTTTATACTTGAACCCTGATCTGTTGTGTGTGTATTTTTGGGAATAAGATACAAAGTGGAAGTTCATTTTCTTCCCTTTGAATATTTAGTTGTGACATCACTATTTGTTAAAATTATTTTCCTCATTGTTGGCTTGACAAACTCAGTTGACTGAGTGCTATGTGTGAATCTATTTCTGGACTCTGTCTTCTGCTCCATTTATCTAATTGTCTATTGTAGTATTTCTCAACCTCTTTTATTATCATCTCCCTAAGGAGTCATTCTGGATGTGTTTATTTCTCATTGCCCCTCCACTCCATGAACTTTTCCCCTAACATTTTATAGTGGTTAAATATGCATAACATAAAATTTACTATTTTAGCCATTTTAAAATGTATAGTGCATTCCTACTATTATGCAATGATCACCAGCATCTATCTCCAGAACTCTCTCCATCTTGCCAAGCTAAAACTGTCTGTATGTGAAGTAGTAACTGCTCATTTTCCCCTCCCTGCAGCCCCTGGCAACACTGACTCTGTAATTTTAAATACTCTAATTACCTCACACAAGTAGAATCATACTGTATTTGTCTCTATGTGATTGGCCTGTTTCCCTAAGTATCATGTCCTCAAGGTTCATCCATGTTGTAGCATATGTCAGAATGTCCATCTTTTCTGAGAAGGAATAATATTCCATTGTATGTATAGCTCTCATTTTGTTTATCCATTCACCTGCTGATGGACAAATGGTTTGCTTCCAAATTTTAGCTATTATGAATAATGCTGCTTTGCACATGGGAGTACAAATATCTCTTTGAGACCCTCCTTTCAGTTCTCTTGAGCACATATTCAGAAGTGGAATTGCTAGATGATATGCTTTTGTTTATATAGAGGCAAGGTCTTGCTAAGCTGCCCAAGCTGGAGTGCAGTGGTTATTCATGGACACTATCACAGTGCACTACAGCCTGAAACTCCTGCCTTCAAGTGGTCCTCTCACCTCTGTCTCCCGAGTAGCTGGGACCACAGGCACATGCCACCATGACTGGCTGGTAATTCTATTTTAAATATTTTGTAGAATAGCCATAATGTTCTCCACAGTAGCAGTACCATTTTACGTTCCCACCAACAGGGCACAATGGTTCAAATTTCTCACATCCTTGCCCACATTATTTATTTATTTATTTTTTTAATAGTAGCCATGCTGATGGATATGAGATGGGATCTCATTGTAGTTTTTATTTGCATTTCCTAATGATTAGATGGATAGTACCTTTCCTTGTGCTTATTGCTTATGCTTATATGCATATTTTTTCTGGTGAAATGTCTTTCTGAGTACTTTGCACTTTTTTGAAGAGTTGTCTTTTATTGCTGAGATTTTTTACATTGTATGTTCTGGATATTTATCTTTTATCAGATATATGATTTATAAATATTTTCTACCATTCTATGGATGGTCTTTTACTCTGTTGATTATGTATTTAAAACATACAATTTTTATGAAGCTCATTTATTGAATTTTTTCTATTTTTGCTGATGACTTTGGTGTCACATGCAATAATTCTTTGCCAAGTACTATGTCATGAAGTTTTGTCCTATATTTTCTTCTATGTGTTTTATAGGTCATAGCTCCATTTTGAGTTAATGTTTGTATATGCTGTTATGTAAGGACCCAACTTTATTCTTTACCATGTGGATATCCAATTTCTTGAGAATACTGCCTTTTCTCCATTCCTCCGTGAATTTTAATCTCAGAGAAAAATATTTACATACCACATGTGCATATCTGCTTTATACATGATAAGATTAAGAGGTTTCTTTCCCCCTTCAAGATCAGTTTTGATCCCCTGGGAGTGCTTCACTCCCATTGAGAATGTATAATCTATTCTTACACTAATAGCTTTATAGTATATTTTGAAATGAGATAGTATAAGTCTTCCAACTTTGTTCTTTTAAAAAAAATTATATTGACTATTCTATATTTTTTGCTTTTACAACAAATGTGAGAATTAGCTTGTCAATTTTTTTTTAATTGGTGGTGAGATTTTACTACTGGCTATGATGGATTGAACAGAGACTAGATTTACTTTTTTAACTAAAGCACATGGAAAAGTGGACAAAATACATAAACAACTTTTTCCCCTAAGCAACAGGCAACTGACTGTGGTCCCAGAGAGGGAAAATTAGTAAACTAATACTAAATAAATACTAAAACCTGTACCGATAAAATTAAACTCTCTGAGCTCAAAAAAAGAGCAATATATCATGAGCTAAACAGCTCAGAATTCATACAGGGCTTGATATTGTTTGAGTTCCCACAAGCCATATTGGAGATTCCTCTTTGGTTGATCAGGACATTCAACAGAACTTGCAGAAGGACCAGATTTTTCACAATAGTGCTAAATTATCCCTAGACTAGTGGCTACTCTAGACACACTCTAAAATTTCTTTAAAACAGTTCTCAAAGTAAAATGCAAATAACAGTCTATCAGAACAAATCCAACACTCTTTAAAGAAAGACAAAAAAAGCCAGCCCTAAGCAATATTAACATCTGCGATAACTGGCAAGCAAACAAGAATCCCTAGATAGGCTAAACTCAGGGAGTAGTGTATTTCATACTCTTTACTGTGTGTATACTATACTTCAGTAAAAAAGGAGAAAGAAAAAAGAAGAAAGATAAAAATTTTAGTAAAACATATTGTGGGACCAGCATGGGATCATGCAATGATTATCAAACTTCAAGAGTTATTGGGAAGGCTTATATTGTTAAAACACAGATTGCCTGCCCAACTCCTAGAGTTACTAATGGCTACATCAGTTGTAGGGCCTGAGAGTGTGGATTTCTATCAAATTCCTAAGTGTTGTTGCTGTTCTAGGAATCACATTTGAAAGCCACTGGGGTAGTGTTTGGTGTTGATTATAGAATTATTTAGACCTACTTCACCATGTACTAACTTCGTGATCTTGATTTCATTTAATTTTTGAAAGCCTCAGTTTTTGTTTTGTAAAGCAGGATAGTAATGATCCCTACCTCATCTGATTGTTGGGAGGATTAAATGATACAGCATGCCCAATTTTGGCATGTAGTAAGCATGTAATAAAAGCTAGCTACTTTATTGTTATTACCATTACATATATTGCTAGCTATTATCACTAAAAACAAACGAATATTCTCTTTTTTTATTTTGTGGCCCCAAGTTAGCTGGCATTGTTGTAGTTAAATGTGAGAAAGCCTTTCTATTCCAAGTCCTTTTTTCTTTTATTTATTCTACTGTCTTCCAAAATGTTCCTTTGGGGCTAAAATTTTCCATGCTTGGTTTAAGCCAAATAATGATTTTTTTTTTCAAAGCAAATGAACAAAATCAGTTAAGTCTTGTTGAGTTATGGGAAAAGGAAAATAAAAATACTTCTCATTGCTTTAGAAAAAGAACCTCATAGAAGTATCTAAAAAATTATGTAAACATAAAGTAATTTCAGTTTGGGTGTCAATGACCCTCAAGGAGAACATTTAAATTCACAAGACAGGAAATCAGAATTTTTTTGAGTCTAGGGCTTTGCTGACTTTGTATTAATTAAATATTAGTTTCTATTTTTCTTCTCTTTTCTTTTTCTTTTTTTTTTTTTTTTTTGAGACAGAGTCTCAAGCTGTTGCCCTGGGTAGAGTGCTATGGCAACACAGCTCACAGCAACCTCAAACTCTCCGGCTTAAGTGAGTCTTTTGCCTCAGCCTCCCAAGTACCTGGGACTACCGGCACCGGCCATAACCCCTGCCTGCCTCAGTGTATGTGATTGGTGCCCTACCCAGTGAGGTACGGGTGCCACCTAAATATTAGCTTCTTAAGAGAAAAATTAGTGCCATAAATGACAAATGGAAAATTTCACAGGATAACATTGTATTATATAACAATTAAAATAATAGTGAGAAAGCAGCTATCCAAGAAGAAATCTTTCCCTATACAAAAGTGTACAGGAATGGGGCGGTGCCTGTGGCTCAAAGGAGTAGGGTGCCAGCCCCAAACACTGGAGGTGTTGGGTTCAAACCCAGCCCCAGCTAAAAACTGCAGAAAAAAAAAATGGCCAGGAACCAGCTCTATGGCATTTATTCAGTTAATCCTGAGTGGAGGTTTTCATGTAATTTTTAGATTTAGTTTAGCCATGTCTCTGAAGACGAGATGTAAGCTATACCATCAATCAGTTTTTTACTCTGACATCATAACTGGCTCTACGTTTAGTATAGCAGATATATTATTATTCAAAATATCTCCTTTCTGTGGAGGTTGATATTGAGCTTGGCCTGGTGATTTCCTTTGGCCAACAAAACAAAGATGAAAACGATGCACACTATTTCTGAACAAAGCCATCATGTGGCACTGTCCTCTTTTCTCCTTCTCCACAAGACTATATCCCAGATGAGGACTATTTCTTTCACTTGGGAAGGGGGGGCCCAGAATGAAGGAGTCACAGGTCGTCAGAGTTCAACAGGTAGCCAGCAGGTATTTTGGGGTTTTTTTGTTTGCTTATTTTTTTTTTTTGATAAGAATAAGATTTAGGGTTGTTATTGAAGCATAATTTAAGCTAAGCTAGCACACACACTCACACATAGATAACATGTTATACAAATCACATATGGGGACATATGCACACATATATAGTGATGCTGTCTACAAAATGAGGTTTGGGTTTGCTGCCTCTAGCAGTACTTGTCCAAATTAAAAAGAGGGTTCTTGGCTCGGCGCCTGTGGCTCAATTGGCTAAGGCACCAGCCACATACACCTAAGGTGGCGGGTTTGAATCCCCAGCCCGGGCCTGCCAAACAACAATGACGGCTGCAACCAAAAAATGGCCGGGTGTTGTGGCGGGCGCCTGTGGTCCAGCTACTTGGGAGGCTGAGGCAGGAGACTCGCTTGAGCCCAGGAGTTGGAGGTTGCTATGAGCTGTGATGCCATGGCACTCTACCCAGGGGGATAGCTTGAGGCTCCGTCTCAGAAAAAA
>CAUYQV010172883.1:0-10470 GCA_963574575.1 Galagoides demidoff | reverse complement strand
TGTGTTTGGTTTTTGTTTTCTTAACAGGAATAAGCAGGAAATGTGTTTCTCCACTAGGCTACCAATCCTTGCTGTCTGAGCCCAGGCCTAAAAGGCGTAGGAATTCACAACCAGTAGAGAAAGAAGTCATAAATGCCACCTATGAGCTCATGGCCAGTTACAGAAACTAGCCGCCAGAGAAGCCGAAGTGCCGAGAGGGATGAATGAGGCACTAGCGCCAGAACTGGGCTTCACACGGCTGTGGGGCTGCTGTCTTCAGAATGAATGCCTCAGCTTGGAGAGACGCACCGGGGCTTCCTTTCTGGTACCTTGACCATCTATATGGTTTTTCCTTTTCCTTTTCAAAGCAGGCTACTTTTTCCCCTCTGTGTCTTTTTCCCATTTTTCCCTCCTGTTCTCTTGATCCCATCTTGACATTTTGCAACCAGGGAGCTAAATGGTAAAATGGAATCACCACAGAAGTTCTGCACATGTTGGAAAGGGGCAGGTGGAAGGCAGGGGACTCATCGGTGCATTATTGTTACACATGTGAGGACTATTTTCAAGCCTCCTCCTGACAAAGATTCTTTGCTTGGCCAAATTTTAGTCGCCCTCTGAACCTCCTCCTAGGTCCTGCTGTGTTCTTTCTTGCAACATTTGGTTTAGCAAGGACACCCCCCCCATCCTCCATATCTGATCATCCTCTATCACAGTGGTTCTCAACCTTCCAGATGCTACGATGTATTTTCATTGTTACAAAGGGGTCACGACCCACAGATTGAGAACTGCTGCTCTATCAGGTGTCTGATCAGGCCCTTCATCTTCCCCATCCCCCAGGTGATGTCCAACCACCCCAGCCAGGCTTCTGCAAGCATCCCATTAGGTCAGCTTAGCTAGAATCCTCCCTCACCCCACTGTGTCTGCTTAATAATTTTTCATCTCCTTATCCACACCCTGCTCCTGGACTATCAATTTCTACTTGCTCGTGCTGTTTTCAGAGTTGAGCCCAATCTCTCTCCCCTACTGCAAGACCCCTCTGCAGTGTCCCTACGCCTATCTCCATGGTTCTGAATAAAGTTGTCTTCACTTGGCTTTAATAAGTTTCATGGAATATTTTTTTCCTTAACACGCCTTAGGATCTTACTCCAAGAAATTCTTCCTATTAACCCAAAATGATTACATGGCCTTGGCAAAAGTTAGTTCTTATGTGTGGATAATTTTTCGTATGTATTACATTTCATTGTTTCTTAAGAAAGGGTTTTAGACTTAGGCTTGGATGCCCTGCCTCTGATTCAAGCCACACAGTGGGGTTGCCACAGGAAGACCGGATGCAGGTAGATATTGTAACAGGCCTCATTTTTGCATTTTGACACTGATTTAAGTCTTTGTTCCAAATCCTATTCCCCTCCAACAACTAGACATGACTGGCTTTCTTTCTAACTTTCCCTGGAGTACAGACATGGCCAAAATGACTATCTAGAGATAGTCACTGTTGACATTTTTATGTTTAGATTTTATGTATAGTTCTTTTTAAAATTGGTATTTTGCTACATTTTTAGCATTGCATTGCTAAATTGCATAATCTTAAAAGAAAGGTTTTTTATCAAGCATGTGTTATTATTCTATTAAAGTATATTTGTTACATGTCAGCATTCTTATGGGCCTTACAATGGAAATCAAGTCTTGTTTTTGCATCTAGGTCCCTGAGAGCATGGTCAGAGCCCAGAGCATGCAAAGTCTCAATATTTATATGTTGAATGAATGGCATGTCAACATGGAGTCAAGTATGCATCCATATCAAAAACAAAGAGCTGATGAGAAGATCAAATAATCCTCAGAAAAAAGGAACAGCCTAGGTAACCTTAATTAATCACAGAATATTAAATTTTTATAATTAAGAAAGAATAGGCATTGTAGAACAGGGGCAGATACAACGAATATGAAAACATCTCAATTTTACCACCTAGAGATAGTCATTGTTAAGATTTTTATCTTTATATTTTATGTATAATTCTTTTTAAAATGGGCATTTTGCTACACTTTTCGTATTGCATTGCTAAATTATTTTGTATTCCTAAAAGAAGGGTTTTTACTGACCATGTTTTATGATCCATCAATCCTATGGACTGGAGTCTGTACTAAAAAGGCACCAGAAGATGATGTGCCAAAGAAGGGTTTTACTGACCATGTCTTATGATTCCATCAATCCTATGCTGGAGTCTGTACTAAAAAGGCACCAAAAGATGATGTCAACTGCCCAGGGTCCCTCTCCCAGCCAGGAGGAGGACAAAGTAGATTCTGACCTTAGATGTTCTGAGAATCCAGAGCTGCCGTCCCAGCGACTGGGTCTCTAGCTTCATAATGGCTCTGTATGGTCTTTTTAAAACAAATCCTCCCCTGTTTTGTTCATGAGTCCTTGTCCTCCCTTCCCCCACTAAAATGTAAGATCCTTGAAGTCAGAGTCTTTTTTTTCTTAGCTATTCTATTCCCTCTCCTTCCCACCACACATTCCTGCCCAGCATCCTGCTGACCACCTGAAGTTTTTGCACCCAAGAGACCTCGGATCCCTATTGTGAGGGTTTGGCTGTCAAAAGCCCTGATTCAAGCCATTCATTTCCTTTGGTAGCAGACATTTTCCCCCATAGACTGCCCTGGGATCAAGGACAAAAGGCAGAGATGCCTGTCTATAGAAAGGGGGTCCCTCCATTTATGCAGAGAACTCCAAGAAAAAGAGAGAGGGAGGGTGAGGAAAGGGATAAGTAATTTTTTCTTCAGATTGCTGGCTCTGAGATGACTGGTAAGGTTGCAGCAGCTCCTGGGCATGAGCGGTCAGCTGAGAGGACAGTGGAGTGTGTATGCAGGCCAGCCAAGAGGAGGGATCTCCACAGGAGTCTGAGCTGGAGAGGGCCCATGAAGACTGCTGGGGATTACCAAGGGTGATTTTCCTTCCCTCAATTAGAAATACTCTGATGTAGGAGGTGATGGCCATGAGCCCAAACCATCAGCTGTTGGATCCCGTGGGAGGGTCCAGGGAGACAGCCTTACTATGTTATGTATTTCAAAACCTAACCAGCACCCTTTGTTATCATTTCCTTAAACAGTTCATTGAGATGAACTTTTAAAATATTAGTTGGGCCAGGCGTGGTGGCTCACACCTATAATCATAGCACTCTGGGAGGCCAAGGTGGGTGAATTGCTTGAGCTCACAAGTTCAAGACCAGCCTGAGCAAGAGTGAGATCCCATTTCTACTAAAAAATGAAAAATGGAGGCAAGAGACTCTGTTGAGCCCAAGAGTTTGGGGTTGCTATGAGCTATGATGTCACAGCACTCTATAAAAGGGTGATAAAATGAGGTTTTATCTCTCTCTCTCTCTATATATATATATGTGTGTGTGTATATATATATATATATTAGTTGGAATTTGGCTGTTTTACTAAATTCAAACAACTTTTTTTTTTCACAATATTCACACAATCATCCTAAGCCGGTAAGTACTATTTACAAAGCCCTTCTGAAGTAGAGGTAGAGTTGTTATAACACAGTGCATGTTAGAGAAATGAGGGGGTCTTCAGCCCATTAAGAATATTCTTCCAGATCCTCTTTAGGACACTGTCTCACACCAGGCACTCCCCAGCCAAAGCTGCATTTCACTCAGAGGTGACGGGGACACATCATTTTCCTTTGTGCTATGTAATCAGGCAAAGCAGCCACAAAGAACTAGACAAATATTAGCTCTGAATTTGGGCATGACTAATGTTCCCCTAGCCTGGCTGCTAAGCAAATGAACAGCTCTTACTCCTGTGTGTTCAAAAAATATATAAAAATTCCCTTAAAAGGGCATCCCCCTCAAGGTACTCAACCTGGAAATCGTGTGAGGGGAATTTTTTCTGAGTTTTCTGTCCAGAGGAGACAGCCCTGCCTAGCCTTGAGGTGATTAACAGGAGTGTCAGATGGAGTAATAGTGCCCAGTAACACTGAGTAACCTGTAATGCTTCTTTAATTTTCTTGACTGTCTGGGCAGTGCACAGTAGGAACTTACCTAGGGATCAAAAAGAGCAGAGGGGAGAGATTGTAAAGAACAATCACACCGACACCATAGAGATAGTTCCCGGTAAACTGCTTGCTCAGCCGGTATTTGCTTCTGCTGTATTATGTGACCTCAGCCATGTGTCCCCCTTTGCTGGTCCTTGGTTCTCTTCTCTGTGACGAGGAAGGCTGTACCCTTTTTTCCCCCTCTTTCCCCCCCATTTCTCTTTGGATGTTTTCAGTGGAACATGTATTCAGAGATTTCTCAGTGGAATTCCATGCTCCCGTTGGGACAGGAGAATTATTTGCCTGAGTGGCTTTTATTTGCCAGCGTGGCACTTTCAGAGACATGCAGAAGAGACAAGCAAATAACGCAAACAGCAAGAAACACCATGGAAACATGCACGTATAAGTGAAAACAAGCATTCAGACCTGTGCACACGGTCTCTTCCTCTCCCCATGCACCCACAGAGAATCATACACTCGTATAAATACACATGCGGGCAACTGTGAACAGACAATAGATGTGGCTTGGCACTCAAACTTCAGTGGTTAGGGTGCCAGCCACATGCACCAGTAGTGGTTTTGAGTCCAGCCAGGGCCTGCTTAAAATAACGGTGACAACAATAACAACAACAACAAAAATAGCAGGGCGTTGTGGCAGGCACCTATAGTCCCAGCTACTTGGGAGGCTAAGGCAAGAGAATCATTTAAGCCCAAGAGTTTGAGGTTGCTGTGAGCTGTGATGCCACAGCACTCTACTGAGGGCAACACAGTAAGACTTTGTCTCAAAAAAAAAAAAAATAGATAGGTAGACGTAACTATAGCCACACCCAAATCAAACAGATCCAGACTTGCTCTTGGATATTTTCAGTCATAGTGTCTCACTGTAAGTTGAGAAATTGAGCCAGCCTTGACCTCTTCCTGTCCCTGTTCTTCTCCAGAGGTCATGACGGCCATTCATAGAATCCAAGGGTCCCATGCACATTTTTTGAGGCACCATGCCAAGTGTGGGAAACTTCAAGAATTAGACACTCCCTCCCATGATGGGCTCACATTTATTAAAAGAAAGAAATACACAAACATTTACAAATCCCTGCATGATGTGCTCTAACAGAAGTGAATACGGGAAGCTAGGTCCATTTTTTTCCTCCTGAATTCTGGAAAGGAGGCAATTCTCCTTCCTTCACAGGATGAAGTGGAGCCCCAGAGGCAACTGCTTGGAGCCAGTGGGCTGAAAGCCATGCGGTCTTCTGCCAGGTCCTCTGCGGGGCAGCTCTGCCAGATTCAGTCCTTGAGTCCTGCTCCTTATCTCAGCTTCTCTCGTTTGCCTTTCAGGTACATCTGCTGGTAGAAGTTGAACAAAAGAATGAGGAGGCTGAGAGTGCTGAGGGGAACAACCTTGCTGAACCCATCAGGGAACGGGGCACTCAGTGAAGAGATTATAGGTGGAGTCACTGCAATGGCCAAAAATTGACCCTAGGCCAAAGAAAGCTCAGGAGGGAAGAGAGAAGCAAGTTGTCAGAGGTGCTTCCCTGGGCCCTCTCCTCCTAACCCCTCTGTCTCCCAGCAGAGGACAGCCCTCCTATGCTCAGGAAGAAGAGAAACAATGAGGCCTGGAGAAGCACATTTTCTTCCCCAGCTCATGATCCTAAGAATCTTCCTGATGATTTTCTCGGTTCCCCTGTTGCCCCCACCCAGCCATGTCACAGTGGCGCTGATGATGCATTCAGTATACCCCAAACCCCCAGGAGGGATACCTTAGGCTGTCACCACCTGGGAATGATACATCCCAAACCACAAGGCACCCAGGCACCTGAAGGGCACAGTTAGTGACCACAGACTTACAGGACAGTGCTTAAAGGTCATCTAGCCAAGCCCCTCCTTTTACAGATGACACTGAGGCCTGAGCATGGAAGTCATCTGCTCAAAGACCACACTCTGTCAATGAGCTGGGGTTGGTTTCAGGGTCTGATGAGATGACTCCTGAGACCCTTGTGAGTTGAGAAACGAAGGAACATCCAGGGATGAAAGCGCTTATGTATAATCAAATACCAAGTCCTTGATGTAACTAAGAATAGAAGCCTGGAGTTAATGGGGTCTCCTCACTAGCTATGGATGGTAGGATGTGGCTTCACAGGGAGGGATGCAGGCATAGTCTCAGACTTGTCAGACCACAGTGCAGGTGCATGAAGACATAGACTGAGGAATGATGCACCTGCTGAGGAAGGCTGCAGAGGAGGCTGGGGGATTAAAGGAGAAGAAGTGGGGCTGGGCCTAGCTGTGGCTTGGGGTGTTTCTTTAGTGTTTCCATCGCCAAGCTGCAGAGAGAATCTCTCCAAACTTTACAGAGAAAATCTTGGACAGATCCTATCCTGTGGGGTCTGGCATGAGCCATCTTCAGTCATGCTGGAGGGCTGGAGGTAACAAGGTGCAACACGAGAGTGTTTATAACTCTCTGTCCTCTCTGGGCTGATGGCTATAAGCATGTCCCTACCTCACCCCAGGGAAGTGTAGCCAGGAAGCTCAAGGAATCACAGACACAACACGGAAGCAGTGGCCATTCTCAGGCTCCAGGGAAGGAGAAACTCAGAGACAAGCCATAATATGACAGGGATGTATGTCTCCCAAGCCAGGAGTCAGCCTAGCAGAGACCTGCCCCACAAGGGCTGGGGCAAGGCTGCTCATGGCACATGTGTCACTTACCTTGGCCACCTAGCACGTATGTGACTCTGGCCCACCAGATAAAGGGCATGGGGCCATGGTGGTAGACATGCAGGAAGCGAGCTGCTCTGGCTTCTATTGTGGTGTAGGGAAGACCTGGAAAGGAAGAAGAGTATCAGCTTTGTGGACTCTTCTCCAGACTCTTCTCCTGGGGCCTCAACGTCCCCTTCGAGAAGGACAGGGTAATTCTGCCTATTCCACTGAGGGAGAGATTAAAACTAAAGTCAAACACCTGTTTAGCATGTATGGTGTGCCAGGTACTTTATATGTATAAAATAATCACTTAAACATCCCATAATAGTATGTAATTTATGTTCCAATTACCTCCATTTTAAAGACAGGGAAACGGAGGCCTAGAAAGGTTAAGTCACTTGTCCAAGGATCCACATCTAATAGGTGGCCAAACTAAGGTTTGAGTAGTCTGGCTTCAGAGACTGGGCTCTTTCCAATATCCTATCCTGCCTTCCAGGGCACCCGGGAGAAAACTCAGGTGTTGAACATGCAGCCCAGGACCCAGACACCTGTATGACAAATTACCAAATGTTCTCTGCTCAGACCTTTGCTTTGGCAAGAGACAGACAAGAAAGAGCCCCCTCTTTTCATCACCAACACAAGATTTCGACCTTTCCCACCAGCTCCCTCCTGCAGCCCTCTGAGCTGACAAGCAGGCGTCCTTCTCGCGCTTAACACAGAAGGATGGCTTTTGCTGTCTGATGATTCTTGCCACATAGTATCATTTTAAAATTTTGTTTCACTTTCCATTTTAACTTAACCTGGAATCTGGATGCTAATGGGAACAAATACCTACTTCCACGCAGGTGCATGGGTGCAAAAGGGGGCCTCACGGGAGCCCGTGGCAGGGAGAAGCTACCTCAGCGCACGAGCATCCTTCGACCAAGGCTTAACTGGACGTGGGTCTCAGGCGCCACAGCAAACCCGGAAAGCAGCCGACGGGGGTGGGGGGGAGCTGGACGGAAGTGTCCTCTCTGGGCACGCCAGACACCAACCCAGACCTAAATGACAGGTTTAACTCCGTACAGAAGCACGTGTGTCAGGGATCTTACCGCGGGGAGAAAAGCCACAGCCTCCCAGAAGCGCGGTCAGCATGCGCTCGCCACCTGCTGGGCAGAAAGGGGAAATTCAGTCAGATAGCGTGCCCTGACCGGCAGGGAAGTCCTTGCTGTTCCTGTTCACCCCTTGAGCCCACAGTGTTTCCCTGTCTGCAGACAGATGCCAGTTAGCATCAGAAAGAGGAGGAGAAGCTCTTAGGGTGATCACATAAGGGCTCTTCCAAAGTGCTCCAGCCCACAAGCCTTGCAATCTAACAAGCACATGGAGGGGGATCTTGTTTGATGTGCCTGGGATGGAGCACAGGCCTCTACATTCCCAGCAAGCTCCCAAGTGATGCGGGTGGTGCCAGCCTCTGGACCATACTTTGCATGGAAAGACTTTCCCATGAAAAACATCCTGTAGCCAACATCATATCACGACCTAGTGACCTGTCAGCCCTCAGCAGGGTGGTTTTACCACAAGAGAGCTTTCTGTGGTAACAATAATGAAATAGTGCATGCCAGGTATGCCTTCCATAGTCACACAGCAGGTAACTGGCAGAGCTGAGATCCAAGCTGAGGTCCAAGGTCATCCAATTCCAAACCTGCATTAACCTCTGCCTCCCATCAGAAGGCTTGGATGGTGTCACCCTGGCCAGACTCCGGCTGTTAGGAAGGGCTCCCTCACAACCCTTCTCCTCCAGACATAGGTGCCACTCCCTGCCACACTGGCTCTGGCGGAAGTAGCTGTCATTGTCCAGGAATAAGGTGGCCATGAACTGGAAGGAAAGGGAAAAGGAGAATACTGAGTCATTTCAGGGCCAGCGCAGTGACTCCTGATTTGCTCATGGTCTGGACACACCACCCCTCCGCAACCTATGCTGACCCTTGGAGACTGTCTGCTATTGACTCCATGGAGGGACTAGATCAGAGGCTGGGACCTGTATAGTCTTGCTGGTCTCTAATTTTTTTTAAAAATGTGGTTGGATATAGACCACAAACCTACCCTAGGTGCCTACTGTGTGTGAGACTCTTAGGTAAGTGCAGAGAGGTTGGGAGGGGACTAAAGCTGTCCATATGTCAGTCCTTCCCCTAAGGAGCTCAAAGCCTCAAAGCTCAAAGCCTGGGGATGTAGAAACAACCTTAACCTTTAAGGTTGGAGCCAGAGGAAGTGTAGGTAACAGCAGGTGTTGTAGTCAGGATTGAAGAATGAAAAGGCCTTGGGCCAACACTTCTCAAGCTGTGGATTGAGACCCACAGGAATTGTATTAAAGGGCCATGGCATCAGGAAGGTTGAGAACCACTTCCTTAGGTGAAAGAGGGGAGGGGATGTTTCATGCTGAGACAAGAATGAGCAGTGCCTGAACAGGCCCTAACTCCTGGGGCTATTGGGGAGGGTAGCAAGCAGATTGTAGGTGGGACTAAATGAGTTTCTGACCCTGGGGGGAAGCAGGTCACAGAAGTGGAGTGAGAGGAGAATCATTAATAAAGCTGGGCACAGTGGCTTTATCTTAGGCTTTATCTTAGTAATCCCAGTACTATGGGAGGCTGAGGCAGGAGGATTGCTTGAGCTCAGGAGTTTGAGGCTTGTCTGAGCAAGAGTAAAACCCCGACTCATGCAAAAAAATGGGAAAACTCAGCTGGGCACTGCAGTGAGCATCTGTAATCCCAGAAGCTTTGGAGGCTGAGGCAGCAGGATGCCCGCAGCCCGAGTCTGAGGTTGCAGTGAGCTATGATGCCAATTGAGCTCTGCTCAGGTCATAGGGTAGAACTCTGTCTCAACAACAACAACAAAAAAGTCTTGAAGGAAGGCTGCTGTAGGAGCTTGAATTTTGTAATTTATTCATTTGACAACATGTTGGATGACACTGAGCACTTCTCCATCCTGGGCGCTGTTCTGAACTGAGTCACATTGATAAAACAGACAAAAATGCCTCCCTCGGGGACTTTACAGTAGGGTTTCTGTGCAGGAAGCTGATCTAGCATGGCAGAGTTTTCTAAGGACCAAATGGCAGCAGAGGGCCTTGTTGTCACAATTAAATAACAGGTCTAGGGCATGTCTTACATCTCACAAGTTATTGGTATCTCCCTTGTGGAACCAGATGTTATGCTGGACCTGTCTTTATAAAGGTAAAACAGAGGACCTGTATGCAAATCATGAAACAGCAGGAGAAAGACCACAGTGGGGGGCTTCCTGTGTATAATTAATAAGCTTTTAAGGTGGGGCAGCTGATTTGCAGGGTTGGTCAATTTCAACGGTGTAAGTACTCCCACCTTGATGGACTTCAAGATCCTTCTCATGAGGTCACGGAGCATGGAGTTGGGAAGAGATGCACATCCAGCGCTCACCAGCAGGGCGAGCGAGACATACAGTAGCAGTCTGTTCAAAGACCTCAGGGACCTGTGGCTCAATCGGCTAAGGCGCCAGCCATGTATACCTAGGGTGGCGGGTTCGAATCCCTAGCCCGGGCCCGCCAAACAACAATGATGGCTGCAACCCAAAAAAAAAAAAAAATGGCCAGGTGTTGTGGCGGGCGCCTGTGGTCTCAGCTACTTGGGAGGCGGAGGCAGGAGACTCGCTTGAGCCCAGGAGGTGGAGGTTGCTATGAGCTGTGATGCCATGGCACTCTACCCAGGGGGATAGCTTGAGGCTCCATCTCAAAAAAAAAGAAAGAAAGATTCACATGTACA
>CAUYQV010172881.1:0-12696 GCA_963574575.1 Galagoides demidoff | reverse complement strand
AAGCCCAAGAGCCCATCAATCCACGAACGGATCAATAAATTGTGGCATATGTACACCATGGAATACTATATAGCCATTAAGAAAGATGGAGACTACCTCCTTCATGTTTACATGGATGGAGCTGGAAAACATTCTTCTTAGTAAAGTATCCCAAGACTAGAAGAAAAAGTATCCAATGTACTCAGCCCTACTACGAAACTAGTTTATAGCTTTAAAGCTATAAACCCAGTTTTAGCCCAGGAATATGGAGAGAGGGAAGAGGGAGGGGAGGGGAGGGAAGGGGAAGGGAGGGGAAGGGAGGAAGGGAGGAGAAGGGAGAGGAGAGGAAGGGAGGGGAAGGGAGGAGAGGGGAGGGGAGGGGAAAGGGTGGGGGGAGGGAGGTGATTGGTGGGATCATGCTTATGGCTCATCCTATAAGGGTACATGTGAATCTCTCTAAATGTAGAATATAAATGTCTTAAAACAATAACTAAGAAAAAGACATAAAGGCTATGCTAACCAGTTTGATGAAAGTATTTCAAACTGTATACAAAAACAGTACACTGTACCCCATGATAGTATTAATGTACACTGCTATGATTTCATAAAAAAATTTAAAAAAAGAGTTGAGTCACCACACACAAAAAAAATTATTTCATGTTTATATTATAGCTAGTTGAGAGTCTAAATAAATATCTACATTTATTTATTACTACTTAATCTAGTAAACTGAATATTTTAAAGGCTATACCACGTGGGTTATGGTCAGGACCCCAAATAAGACCAAAACTTATAGGTGCAAAAAATAGTTAAATCCAATCAATGTGCCCTTTAAGCACAAAAAAGCATTTTATCCTAAGATGTTTCCTTGATAATTCTTATTAACTAGATCAATGATGTGATAATGTCCTTAATATTCTAAATCTCAATTATGGTTTGCCTGAGGGGGCTATAATGTTGGAGCCAGAAAATACTGAAAATGGGTTAAGGGCAAAAGCAGCCCCTTCCAGAAGAGTAAAGGCATGAGAAACACTAACAGTCCAGTAAGCGGTATGTCACAGAGGAGTAAAATCAGAAACATTTGGCCGAGGTTTTATCTGGTCTATCCTTCATCTGTCAATGGTAAGACTATTTTGTCAACATCATTACCAAGTATGAGATAGTAAGCGGCAAGATCACAGCTTCCTGGAATGCAATCTACACCATGTGTAAGTGTCTGCACAAGAAACACTGCCACAAGACATAGTACTTCTTAAAGCATTGAAGAAAGTGTAATAGACAGCAGGAAATTTAAGCAGCTGTTATAAAAAATGAAAATAAGAGTATTCACCAGCAGAAAGGGCAGAAGAAATCCTTCAAACAGGCTGACAGATGCTCTTTCTGAAGGATACAAATGCAAAGAACAACCCTATAGGCAAAATCGTCTCATAAGCAGCTACAAAAAACAGATTTTCGTTTTAAACAAAGGCAAGCTAGAAATTCACAAAGAACTTTTTTTGTTTTTTGCTTGTATATACAGGATACACATTTCCTCTCAAAAGTCGAAAATGTATCTACTCTAACAATGACAGGGGTGATCAAATGATTATGGGGGTCACTTATTTCTTGAAATGCCTTCAGTACTCTGTATCATGACTTCATAGACTATGTTTTTAACTACCAAATTCTACTTTCTAGCTTTATCACCTATCATTTTCACTTGTTCTGCTCCAAATGAAATGCTCTAGAATTGAGAGACTCTTTCAGATTATCCAATCCAACCTCATCAACAAACAGGAAAATATAGGCCCAACGAAATTAAGTAACTTGTCCTAGTTCTTTAAGGAAGTTAATGCTCGGATATACTTGCCCACTTCACTGTGGTCACACTGGGACACTGTCAAGATGCACTGTCAGAGACATGGGGGGACCATGATTATTAAAGAATGTGCAATGAATTCAAAAGGTTGTTTCCAAAGAAGTGAAATTTGTATAGCTTTTGAAGGTACAACTCTGCAAGGGTGTCAGATATAGCTGTGTGCTCAATACATGCTGGGGCAAGAGGTGGGTGTCTGTGGCCCAGGCTGGATTAGAACTCCCAGGTTCAAAGGATCTTCTTGCCTCAGTCTCTGAAGTAGCTGGGAATACAGTGATCACAGGTGCATACCATCTAATTAACAAGATACATATGTTTAGGCATATTTATTAAAAAATTATATTCCTTCCTACTTAAGTTACCCCACATATTTCTGAATTCTCTACCTGTTGAGATTGATCACATACCCCTGTTTTCAATTAGGCAACTGAAAACTCATTTTTAAAAATCTTGATTCTTGGCTTGGCGCCTCTAGCTCAAAAGGCTAGGGTGCCAGCTACATACACCAGAGCTGACAGGTTCAAATCCAGCCCGGGCCTGCCAAACAACACTGATAATAACTACAATCAAAAAATAAACTGGTCCTTGTGGTAGGCACCTGTAGTCCCAGCTACTCGGGAGGCTGAGGCAAGAGAACAGCTTGAGCCCAAGAGTTTGAGGCTGAGGTGAGCTGTGACGACATGGCACTCTACCAAGGGTAAGAGCTTGAGACTCTGTCTCAAAAAAAAAAAAAAAACAAATAAATAAAAATAAATAAATAAATAAAAATCTTGATTCAAACACTTTAAAGTTCCATTCTTCATCTTTGGTTCTACTTTTAAGAGGCTTCTGCACCTGGGTTAATGTCCATCAGAGCAGAAACAAAAAGTATGCCCTTCCCCTTTTCATTTCCTAATTCCATCAAATGGAATTGTGAAGACAGAAGAAATTTATATAAAGTGAGCAAAAATTAAAAGGCCATGCTAAACTCAGATTTTAATATTCAAGTTTCCTCAAAGCTTAAATTACATACCTACACACACAAATCAATAGATGTCCTTTTTTACAGCTTTTAAATGACTGTCAGGACATGGAGTTATGAATAAATTTTATACTTGGTGTTTATTCTCTACACTGTAATGCTCACTTGCTAATATTAACTCTCATAACCCTCAAATACCTGCTCAGCACCACTTAAAAAAATTCTCTAAGTTATCAGTATCATCCAATTATGACGGGTTAAAGAATACAACAAAGCCTCTGTGATGAAAGAAAACACAACACTCAGTATAAACAGTAACTAAGAAAAAGTTTCTAGGTTCTACCACCTCAAGCCACCACCACGCAGCCTTTCAAGGTACAGAATGCAAAAATCAACCAGGTTCCATCGGAAGTGAAGCACTTTCTTTTCCAAAACAGTACTTGGCTTTTTAAAGTTAGTAAACGACTTCCAACAGTAAAAAAGAGTGACCCAAACCAAAGCAAGCACGGTATTCTTAATGTCTCAAAGCTAAATACACGGACGTCATAATTGGTTCAACATTCACCTCCCAGTGGGAAGGAAAAAAAATAATGGAAATGCTTGGCGGGGTAAAGAAAATCGAGTCTAGGGGAGGAAAGCAGGAAGAGCAGAGCAGGAAGAGCCATCACGTAGTTGAAAGTCTTCCTTCCCTAGAGCTGAAACAGTCCTTCCTTGCTCGCCCCCACCCGCCGCCACTCGGCCCCCTCGCCGGGTCGCCGGCCCAGGCACACCTGCCAACGCCGGGCCACGCGCCCCCACCCCGCGCCACGCCGCCGCCTCCCCCAGCCCCGAGCCCTCAGCCCGGTCCGCCGCGCAGAAGGCGAAAGAAGGGTGGGCTCACCAGGTCCCTCCGGGCTGGACGGCGCCGGGGGCCGGTGGGGCGGGGATCCGCACCCGGGGTCCCCCTGGGCGGGCTCCCTCAGGTAATCCTCGAAGCGCACCTGCCGGGCTTCGCCGCCAGCCCGGAACCCCCACAGGCGGTTGGCTGTGCCCCGCAGAAGGCGCCCGCTCTTCCCGGTGAATGTGGTCAGGTAGTCCATGCTGCCAGGGGGTGGGCCGCGGGGCAGGGGCCGAGGAGGGCGATGGTTTCCGCGGCAGCGGCCACCACAAGCGTGCCCGCCCACCCGCCTGGCAGTTCGACCCGACCCGGGGGCGGTGGCTGCCCGTGCCTCACTGGAGGCGGGGGAAGGGGCGTCCCTCGCTTGGCCCGGGGACGGACCATCAGGGAACTATGCGTCGGGGGAGCAGAAGATGAACAAAGTTTTTGAAAAGTTTTTCTTGTGACTTCCAAACAGCAGATCAGGCAGAAAATAGCTTGTACAAGAAAACTATTCTTGCTGGAGCCTTTTCGCGGTCGTAAGGCTGGCAACTTTCAGGCCAGCCCGACCGGACCTATCCTCCGCCCCCCCACCCGCTGGCTCCAGTGGAGCAGCCCTGCCCCGCCCCGCCCCGCCCCGCCCTGTCCGGGACCCGCCGGCCCTTTAGGACTGGAGGGGGTGAGAAAGGGCACTCGGGCCCGGGGGCGCCAGGGCTGGGAACTTACTAGGGGAACATGGCCGAGGGGAGGCTTTGCTGGAGTTGTGTGGAATTCGGGAGCCTAGGAGGAGTTTGCAAATAACAGTGCCCAAAAGTTTCTGTGTGCGTGTGTGTTGAGGGGGAACGGAGAGAGGTGCAGTCACATAAAAGTTTTGCAGTTTATTAGTCTTTTTTTGAGGAAAGGGAAGCTATTTTTAACGTAAGACTGCAATCATAATTAAAATAATAGTCACGTTTCAAGTTTGTTGTGGCATTATGAACTGATATTAGTGTTTGACATTCTGTGAATCCAGTCCTGTAAGGCAAGGTAATTAAGGGCTTTAGTGTGGTTTTAGTTCTTTTAATGACAAAGAACCTCGGTGGGAGAAGGAGCAGAATTCTAAAAACATTTCTTGTCCGATTTTGTTTCCTATGCGATCTGATTGTTCTTGTTATTCTTTTCCTTTCACATCTGTTTATACTTCTTTTAATATTCCCACACATTAAATAAGTAAACTCCTTTTCTTGGAATCGCCAGTATACTAATGTATATGGAGAAAAGGTTTGAATTACTTAGAAAGTTGTAGAAATACCCATTCCAAATAATGAAGTCCAGAAAATCAATGACTTAAACTTTTTGCCAAACTGCTGAAGATTATCCCTACTGCCACACTTTTTTTTTTTTTAATTGGTTGATTGGTCTTTTTTTGTACCTTCACCATTCCAACATCAGCCTCACCTTTACACCTGCTTAAAAATATAGTCTGGGCTGTACCCTCAGAGTGTCTAATTTCACGGAATTTATGGAAAAGGGATCCAGAAAGCTGCATATCCAACCACCTTGGGTGTTTTGGGGAGTGTGGCTTAGGCAAACTGTTCAGACTTCCTTCCGTACTTCGTGAGGACCTACTTGGTAGACAGTGCAGTGGATAGAATGTATGTATTCATGTGTTCAGCATTTCTTACATTGAGGCCAGGCACACTGAGGCTCATGCCTGTAATTCTACCACTCTTGAGAGGCTGAGGTGGGGAGGATCCCTTGAGCTCAGAAGTTTGAGACAAGTCTGAGCAAGAAGAAGACCCCATCTCTACTAAAAATAGAAAAACTAGCAAGGCATGGTGGCAGGCACTCATAGTCCCAGCTACTCAGGCGGCTGAGGCAGAAACATTGCCTGAGCCCAGGAGTTCAAGACAGAAGGATACCCTGAACCCCAGAGTTTGAGGTTGCTGAAGGTATAGCATTCTATCCTGGGTGTGAGACTCTGTCTCAAAAAAAAAAGGTGGGGGCCATGTTGACATCCTAACTGGAATATGATGGTATTTGGAGGGGCCTTTGGAAAGTAAGTAGGTCATGAGGGTAGAGCCCTGATGAATGCAAATAATACTCTTACAAAAGGGACCCCAAAGAGCTCTCTGCCTTCTGCCATGTGATGATGCAAAGATAAGACATAAGTTTGCAACACAGAAGGATATCCTCACCAGAAACTGACCATGGGGACACCCTGGTATCTGACTTCTAGCTTTCAGAGCTGTGAGGATAAATTTTAATTGTTTATAACCCACTCTATCTATGGTACTTTATTATAGCAACTGGAACTGAGGAAGACATATGGTAAGTGGCTCTTGGTTGTTGCTGAGAATTCCATTTGATAAGGAAGCATTACCATGTTTTGCCCTACTTTTAAGTTCTATGAGAGGCTCAGTAAGTTTTAAAAATTGAATTTCAATAACTTAAGTCTCATCCTGATTAGCTAAATAGAAGTTATTTTTTGAAGATATGGTTTGCATCTTCTCGAAGTTTACTATTTAGTTGGTGATACGCATATCCAAATAGTATTTGAGATTTTTTTTATACCTTTGCATTTTTACCTTAGACCTTAGCAGGAACCTGCATTCTACCAGTTCACATACAGATTTATAGGTACTTAACCCATGAGTTTTTTCTGCTTCCATCTTATGGAAGGCTAGAGCTGCTAGAGAAAAAAAGATAGATGTCTGACTGCCTTATATTAAACTGAGTTGAGCACGAATGTCTCTGAAATCCTTTTATTCATGTACTATTTTTTATTCTTTTCATTTGTTGTCTGAACTGTCATCATTTTCCTGAAGTTACAAAATTCATCACTTACACATGTTACTTTGCCTCCTACATGACCCAGAAAATCATAGGCCATCAAATACTCACTCTCACTCTTCTTTCCTTTTTCTCTTCAATCTACATTAAGCTCCTCTTCCTATCTTGCCTTATAAGGATGTCCAACCTGCAGCCTGTGGGCCACGTGCAGTTTATGTGAGGACTTTTTTGCTCATCTGTGGTGGTGGATATCATGAAAATTATGTATGAACTTTTTTGGGTTTTTGGCATATCATAGTGTTTGTATACTTAATGTGTGGCCCAAGACAACTCTTCTTCCAATATTGTGCAGAGAAGCCAAAAGCTGGAACACCCCTGCAGAGAAGGAATTCCTTAATCCTGTCCATGCCTCTCTTCCAGATTTACTTTTGACAGTCTGGTTTAGATAGTCTGTGGCTTGCTAGCCTTATTACTCCTCCCTGTCGTATTCTCTCTCCCCCTCCACTATGGTTTCTTTCCTACCTGTCTCAGCCACATAAATCCCTCCAATCCTTAAAAGAGAAAAAAAATTTTTTTTCTTTTTATACCATGCCTGCTTCTAAAGCTAACCTTTGCCTCATTTTCTAAAGAACTTGATTGATATATAATTCACATAGCATAAAATTCACCTCTTAAAAGTATACAATTTACCTGTTAGTATATTGACACAGTTGTAAAACGATCACCAAAATCTAATCTTTGGACATTTCAGTCACCCTCATAAAATACCTCTTACCCATCTGTAGTCACTTCCCATTTCCACTTGCAGCCCTTGGCAACCACTACTCTACTTCCTGTCGCTATGGATTTGCCTTTTACAGACATTTCATATGAATGGAATCATATAATATTTGGTCTTTGAGGTCTGGCTTCATTCACCTGACATATATTTCTGAGGCTTATGCATGTTGTAACACGTATTAGTACTTCATTACTTTAACGACCAAATAACATTCCATTGTATGAATACATAAATAATAATCATGTATTATTCACCCATGTATCAGTTGATAGACATTGGAGTTCTTCCTCCTTTGTGGATATCATGAATAATGTTGTTACAAAAATCTATGTATTTTAGTTTTCTTGTTGACATATGTTTTCATTTCTCCTGTGTATACACATAGAGGTAGAACTGCTGGGTTTCTATTGTGTCTTCCACCATGCAAAGAAGTTTAATTTTGGTGAAGTCAAATTCATATTTTTTTCACTCTGCTCTTGGGGAACCTACAGCCTTCTGATTCCAAGGTGTTCTTTTGAAATGGCTATGAAAACTTCACCTTTCTCTGCTGCACCCCTTTTAATGAGAGAATTTGTTATGTAAAATTTGAATTCAGGCAAAAGGCCGCACTTGGAGATCAGGGACATAAGTTTCCTTAGGGTACAAGTTCCCACCCTTGGATTTTTTTTTTCCAATTAGTTTTATTGTTTTATCTTTGGTCTGTTTGGGGTAATTTTCATGTTTAGTGAGAGGAAAGATTCAAATTCACCCTTTTATGTGTGGCTATCCAGTGGTCCCGGCACCATTTATTGAAAAGATTAGTCTTTTTTGTTGTTGTTGGAGATAAAGTCTCACTCTATTGCCCCAGGTTGGAGTCCTATGGCATCAGCCTAGCTCACAGCAAACTAAAACTCCTAGGTTCAAGCAATCCTCCTGCCTTGGCCTCTCTAATAGCTAGGACTACAGGCACCTACCACAATGCCCAGCTACTTTTTCTATTTTTAGTGGAGATGGGGTCTTGCTCTTGCTCAGGCTGGTCTTGAACTCCTGAGCTCAAGCAATCCACCCACCTCAGCCTCCCAGAGTGCTAGGATTATAGGCGTGAGCCATTGTACTGAAAAGATTATTCTTTTCTCATAGAATTATCTTGGCATCTTTCTTCAACATCAATTGACCATAAACATAAGGTTCTATTTCTGGAATCTCAATTCTGTTCCTAAACTTATGCTGGTACCATGCTGTCTCTATTACTATAACTTTGAAATAGCTTTTGAAATTGAGAAGAATAAATCTTCTCACTTTGTTTTTTTCTAAGATCGTTTTAGCTATTTTGGGTCCTTTGCATTCCAAATACATTTTAGACTTAGCTTATCAATTTCTTCAAAGAAAAATATAAGTTATAGTTTTGATGGAGATTGCATTAAGTCCACAGATCCGTGAGAAGTATTGTCACATTGTTTTAATACCAACAGTAATAAGTCTTCTGTGAATAAAAAGGATGTCTTTCCATTTACGTAAATCGTCGATTACTTTCAGCAGTGTTTTGTACTTTTCAGTATACTATCTTGTACTTCTTTTATTACATCTATTCATAAATATTTTTTGAACACTATTGTGAATGGAATTATTTCCTTACTTGTCTTTTAGATTATCATTGCTAGTGTGTAGGAATAAAAGTGGCTTTTGAAAACTGATTTTGTGTCTTACAATCTTACTGGACTCTTCTATAAATTCTATGAATTTTTAAGTAGATATCTTAAGATTTTCTGTATATCAGATCATGATATCTGTAAATAAAAACAGCTTTACTTGTTTCTGATCTAAATGCCTTTTATTTCTTTTTCTTGCCTAATCATCTTGGTTAGAACTTCTAGTATAATATTCAGTAGACATTGTGAAAGCAGATATCACTGTTTTGTTCCCGATATGGAGATAAAGCATTCAGTCTTTCCCGATTAAATATGATATTAGCTGTGGGTGTCTTGTAAATGGCCTTCCTTAGATCTAGAAAACATCCTTCTGTTCCTGATTTTTATCACAAATGGATGCTGGATTTTGTCAAATCCTTTTTCCACTTCTATAATGATGATCTTGTGCTTTTTTTGTCCTTTATTAAGGTAGTGTTTACATTAACCAGTATTTATGTTAAACCAACCTTACATTCCTGAGATAGATACGCTTAGGAATAGTGTATGTGTTGCTAGATTTGGTTTGTTGGTATTTGTTGAGAATATTTATGTCTATATTGATACAGATATAATATTGGTTTGTAGTTTTCTTCTCTTAGAATGTCCTTATTTGGTTTTAGTACTAAGGACAATACTGGCCTCTTATAATGAGGTGGGAGGTGTTCCATCTTTTTCTAGTTTTTGGAAGAGTTTCTAAAGGGTTGTTATTCTTCTTTAAGTGTTTTTTAGGATTATTATTGAAGCCATCTGGGCCTGAGGTTTTTTACATGTGGATATTTTAAATTTCAATAATTTTTTAATTCTAATTTATCTGTCCAAATTTTCCATTTCTTCCTGAGTCAGTTTTGGTACTTCTGTCTTTCTAGGAATTTTGTCCATTTGTAAGCCATATAACATGTTGTTCATAGTATTCTCTTGAAATTTTTTTCAGTTCTGTCAGATTGGTAGTCATATCAGCTATTTTAGGCCTAATTTTAGTAATTTGAGTTGTGTCTCTTTATTTTCTTAGTAAAAGGCTTGTCAATTTCGTTGTTCCTTGCAAACAGCCAACATAACTTTTCATTAATGCTACCTCATGTTTTTCTATTTTGTATTCTGTTAACATTCATGTTAACCTTTACTATTTCATTACTTCTATTTCCTTTGCGTTTAGTTTCCTCCCTTCCCCTTGGCCCCCATGTTTATAGGTGGAAGGGTAGGCTATTGATTTGTGATCTTTGTTTTTTCTGATATTAGTTGTTAGTTCTATCCCATAAATTTTGGCATATTGTATTTTAGTTTTCTTTTATTTCAAATTATTTTCTAATTTCCCTTATGATTTATTCTTTGACTCATTTGCTACTTAGGAGTATGTTGTTTAATTTCTAAATATTTATGAATTTCTCATATTTATTTCTATTGTTGATTTTTAAGTTAATTTCATTGTGTTGAGAGCACATACTTGGTATGATTTCAATCCTTTCAAAAGTATTGAGTCTTTTTGGGGGTCTATTCCTGGACAATGTTCTATTTTTTTCTTGATTTTTAAATTTTCCATTTATCACTGAACTTCTTTAAAATCCATCCACATTTTTTGTCTCCATTTCCTTCCTACTCAAGTTAACCCCTTGGCATTTAGTCATCATTCATTCAGCCTTTAGCAGATGCCTAGTAGACACAGGATAAACACAGACCCTAATTCTATGGCACTATCAAGCTGATGTTACACTCTCAAAGATCACCAATTCCACCACAAATTGTTTCTGTGTGCTTAGAAAGAGTTTTTTTCTCAGATCTAAACATTACAAATAGGCATCCCACAGACAGACACATTGCTAAAAGGCATCCCTAACCCAAAAGTGAAATTAAGGGAGTACTAAAATATTTGGAAATATATGTAAGTAAAAAGGAATAAGACTTGTATACTGAAAACTACAAAACATTGCTGAAAGAAATTAAAGACTTTAATAAATGGAAAGGCACCCAATATACATGGACTAGAAAACTTAATGTTGTTAAAATGGTAATTCTCAAGTCTACAGCTTCAATATATTCCCCGTATTTCTTTATAGAGATAGGAGATGGAAAAGCCCATCCTAAAATTCATATTAAATTATAAGGGGCTCCAAAGAACCAAAACAATATTGGAAAAGAAAAGTGAAGTTGAAGAACTCATACTTCCCAAGTTAAAAACTTACTACAGTAATCCAAACTATAGTACTAGCATAAACATAGACATACAGATCTAAAAATGGGATTAAAGGTTCTGAAATAAACACATTTATGTAAAACTGATTTTCAACAAAGGTGCCAAGGCCAATTAATAGGGTAAAATATTGGCTTCAACAAATGGTGAGGACACAACCGGATATATATGTATTCCCATGCAAAAAAATAAGATTAGACCCTACCATGATGTTGACAAAACTGAACCCCAAATGGGGTACACACATAAATGTATGAACTATCACAATGAAGCTCTTAGAAGAAAACATAGGGTAAATCTTCACAACCTTGGATTTGGAAATGGACTACTTAAGATAATACCAAAGCATAAGTAACAAAAGAAAAATGCCTCATTCCTAATAAGGGGAATGCAAATAACTGCCAATAAAAATGATTTTCTTTGATCAGAATGGTAAAGGCCAAAAAGTTTAAGAACATTTGAGTGTTTACATTGAGAGTGTATACAAACCTACATCCTATTAGGGGCATGAAGAGTGCTACTGCCTGTAAAGGGCTATATGGCAGACTCTATTAACATTTTTATATTTTATTTCAAGTTAATGTTAGGGTACAAATGATTAGGTTACCTTGATTGTGTTTGTTAGGTAGAATTAGTCATTAAAACAAAACAAAACAAAACATGGAGACCTTGTATCTTTCATATTAACCTGGACGGAGTTGAAGAGCATCTTTCCTTAGAAAAATATCACAAGAATGGAAAGGCAAGTATCCAATGTACTCAATACCATATAAAACCAGTAAATGAACAACTATATACCCACACGAGAGAAAAATGTAATTAAAATCAAGTGGCAGCAGGAGATCGGAGAAGGGAGGGCAGAGAAAAGGGGGAGATAGGGAGATTGGCAAGTTCTCACCTAACAGGCACAATATAAGGGTATGTGTCACACTTTCTGGCTGAAGGGCTCAACAACAACTTGGACTCTATCAGAATTTTAAAGCATGTGTCCTTTGACTCAGGAACCCCATTTCTTGTTATTTAATTGATACATGAAATGATGCCCTTTTCTATTTACAAGAGCAAAATATTTAAAACATTCTAAATAGCAACTAATAAACAAATTATTAAATTATGACATGTCCATGTAATGGAATATTATTCAGTCATTAAAATAATTAGACTTATTGGTCATATGCAGTGCTTTAAAAAAAACCAATTAGTTCTTAATGTTAATAGATTATGGAAGAATCTTGAAAACTATTTTTAAGGATAAGAGAAAAATAGTGAACATTGTATATAATATGTTTAAAATGTATGAGTTATCCATATATAGGTATATAAAACATTTATGTTAATACATATATAAGAAACTAGTAATAAGTTGTTATTGTGTGTAAGAATGAGAGAGAGAAGTGGGTGCCTTAATGTTGGATGACAGGGAGGTTTAATTTTCATTGTGTATATAACATGCATGTATCATCTATTCAAAAATGATATTTTAAGTTTAAAAAAGGACCTTATTTTTAAGATAACCCATTCCATCCTCTAGGAGGTTGCTAGACTGTCCATTATTGATTTGATTGTCAGTTGACTGCTAAAAAACATTTGAGATAGACTGAATTTCTCTTAATAGTTATCCCCATATCAAGTGAGGTCAC
>CAUYQV010172878.1:0-17892 GCA_963574575.1 Galagoides demidoff | reverse complement strand
GATAATGGAACTTTAATAGGGATTGCATTAAAATTATATATTGCTTTGGGTAGAATGGATGTTTTAACAATGTTAATTCTTCCCAGCCATGAGCATGGTATGTTTTTCCATTTGTTAACATTTTCAGCTATTTCTTTTCTTAGAGTTTCATAGTTCTCTTTATAGAGGTCTTTTACGTCCTTTGGAGGTAAACTCCCAGATATTTCATCTTCTTTGGCACTACTGTAAACAGAATAGAGTTCTTGACTATTTTTTCAGCTTGACTATTGTTGGTATATATAAAGGCTACCAATTTATCAGTGTTGACTTTGTAACCTGAGACGCTGCTGTATTCCTTGATCACTTCTAAGAGTTTTGTAGTAAAATCCTTGGTATTTTCCAGGTATACAATCATGTCATCCGCAAAAAGTGAAAACTTCCATTACAATGTTAAAGAGGAATGGAGACAATGGGCAACCTTGCCTGGTTCCTGATGTGAGTGGAAATGGTTTCAATTTAACTGCATTCGGTACGATATTGGCTGTTGGTTTGCTGTAGATGGCTTCTATCAATTTGAGAAATGTTCCTTTTATGCCAATTTTCTTAAGTGTTCTGATCATGAAAGGATGCTGGATATTATTAAAAGCTTTTTCTGCATCAATTGAGAGAATCATATGGTCCTTGTTTTTTAATTTGTTTACACCTTTCACCACTAACTAAGATTGACTCTTACTGAATTAAAGATTTAAACTTAAGACATGAAACTATAAAAATACTAGAAGAAAGTACAGGGAAAATACTTGAAGAAATCAGCCTGGGCAAAAATTTTATGAAGAGGACCCCCTGCACAATTGAAGCAACATCAAAAATACACTACTGGGACCTCATCAAATTAAAAAGCTTCTGCACAGTAAGTAAAGAAAGTAGACAGCCCTCAGAATAGGAGAAGATATTTGCTGGTTATGTCTCCGACAAAGGTTTAATAACCAGAATCCACAGAGAACTCAAACGTATTAGCAAGAAGAGAACAAGTGATCCCATCTCAGGGTGGGCAAAGGACTTGAAGAGAAACTTCTCTGAAAAAAGACAGGTGCATGGCCTACAGATATATGAAAAATGCTCACCATCCTTAATCATCAGAGAAACGTAAATCAAAACTACTTTGAGATATCATCTAACACCAGTAAGATTAGCCCACATCACAAAATCACAGAATCTCAAATCATCTATGGCATGGTTGTGGAAAAAAGGGAACACTTCTACACTGCTGGTGGGATTGCAAAGTAGTGCGTTCCTTTTGGAAAGACATCTGGAGAACACTTAGAGAACTAAAAATAGACCTACCATTTGATCCTATAATTCTTCTATTAGGTATATATCCAGAGGACCAAAAATCACACTACAATGAAGATATTTGTATCAGAATGTTCATTGCAGCCCAATTCATAATTGCTAGGTCATGGAAGAAGCCCAAGAGCCCATCGATCCACAAATAGATCAATAAACTGTGGTATATGTACACCATGGAATACTATGCAGCTGTTAAGAAAGATGGAGCCTTTACCTTCTTCATGTTTACATGGATGGAGCTGGAAAATATTCTTCTTAGCATAGTATCCCAAGAATGGAAGAAAAAGCATCCAATGTACTTAGCTCTACTATGAAACTAATTTATAGCTTCCATTGGAAAGCTATAACCCAATTTTAGCCCATGAATATGGGGAGAGGGAGGGAAGGGGAGGGAAGTGGGTGGGTGGAGGGAGTGTGATTGGTGGGATTGTGCCTATGGTTCATACTATAATGGTACACGTGAATCTCTCTAAATGTAGAATATAAATCTCTTAACACAATAATTAAGAAAAAGACATGAAGGCTATGTTAACCAGTTGCATGAAAATATTTCAAATTGTATACAGAAACAGTACATTGTACCCCATGATAGTATTAATGTACACTGCTAGATTTAATTTTAAAAAAAAAAGAAAGAAAAAAAAAAGAAATTCAAAGCACAAATGAATCACTTTTGAAACTTTAATACCTTCTAATTGGTAAGAACTTCCTATTTTTCACTCTTTTCTGTCTCATTTGTTTTGTCCTGTTGACTTACATTTTAAAGCCATATTGGGTTCCCAATTCATAAAAATGAGCCTTTATTTAGTACTAATTTCTCATGGTATAATGACGATACTCCTGTAGATAAACTTTACTAAGGCCTAATTCATATAAAATCTTCAAGGAGGGGAATTTAGCTTTTCCACTTTCTGGTGATGTAGTTTTTTGTGTGACATTGGCGTTTTGCAGTTCACATAGTGCTTTCCCATACATTATCCCATTTAAGCTTATAATAAGCAGTCTGAATCTAATCTTATCCATAACTTACAAAACAAATACTATGCAAATTGTAGAAAGGATAGAAGAAATCAAATAGCCATTTGTCACCTGTTAGTTCATTCTGATACAAATGCTAAAATACTCTGATAGAATTGAGATTGTGGGCAATAAAGAAAATCACAATTTTTTCCCTCTGGGGCATTCAAATCAAATAATATATAAGTGTAGAATGAAAAAATTCTGAAACCGTCTTCTGTTCTCATTTCCACAATTTGGATAAAGTTGTTTAACTGTTTTAAAACCATTTTGGCATGCTTTTAAACAGTCTAATATTCATGGAGACCTACCATAGCAGATTGCAAACTCCAGTAGGCACTTTAAAAAAAAAAACAACAACACTTTTCATTTACCACAATTTTCGATTTACAGAATTATTGTGAAGGTAGCACTGAGTTCTTGTATTCAGTTCCCCCATTCCTAATATCTTTGTGTATTTGGTACAACTAGTGAACCAATACTGGCATGTTTTTATTCACTAAAGTCCATACTTTATTCAGATGTCTTTAATTATTACCTATCTCCCTTTTTCAGTCCCAGGATTCTATCCAAGATACTTCATTACATTTAGTCTTAGTGTCTTCTTCATCTCCTGTTGGCTGTCATAGTTTCTGAGACTTTCATTGTTTTTTAATGAACTTGACAATTTGGAGGAGCACTAGTGAGGTATTTTATAGAATGTTCCTCAAATGGAATTCATCTAATATTTTTGTCATGATTAATCTAGGGTTACAGTTTGAGGGGAGAAAGATCAGAGAGGTAAAGTGTTGTTTTCATCACTCCAGCAAGGTGGCTACTGTCAGCGTGATTTACCACTGGTGAGGGTGACCTCGGTCACCTAGTGCATGTGCTGTTTGCCAGGCTCTGCTACACACACTTGCTTTCCCTTTCCACACTGCAGTCTTTGGAAGAACGTCCCTTGTTGAGCCCACGTTTAAGGAGTAGTGAGTCGTGCTTTGTCTTTGAGGGTGGAATTTCTACATAAATCATTCAGTTGAATAGCTATTTAAAATTATAGAAAGCTAGTGATTGCAGCCAAGGTAAGAGGGTAGCGTCCTCAGTGGGGATGGAGACTCCCGACTGGAAACACAGTCCATTCACCTCTTTCCTACCCACCTAGTTCCTCTGGAAAAGTGAAGTTTTCAAACATTTGGAAACTATAGTGAAGCCCGTCATCTTTTGACTTTTCTCCTGGTGTCACCCCATGAATCTAATCTTTCCTCACTGTCTCTGGTCTCTACCATGCACAGAATGGCTTCTACGCAGAGTCCAGTGTCTTTCCTTGGAAGTGGATATGAGCACTTGGGAAGAGGTGTTATCTCTTATTTAAAAGAGTAAAATGAGATGAGAGATTCAGTCCATATCCTAGAGATCTTTATAATTTATTTCTGTTCCACCGAAAGTGCTTTCTCAGAATTCCCAGAAGTGTACAGTGTACCTGCTGTCCCCAGCAGGGGTCTTTTCTCCTTCCTTATTCTCCCCATTTCCCTGTTGCCGCTGTCTTTGTCAACTACCCTTTACTACTGGGTAGCTATTTCTGTATAACAAACTATCTCAAAACTCAGCGGCTTAAAAAAGCTTATTACTGCTGATGATCTGCAGGGCAGCTGTAGTTTTTCTAGGCTGGGATCGGTCAGGTGGCTCTGCTTCCAGTGAAGGTCTGCCAGCTATCTGGGGAGTCCTCAGTCTGTGTGTCTGTCACCCTTCTCCAGCAGGCTGGCTGTGGCAAGTTTTTACCATGGCAACAGCAGAAGCTCAGGAGAACAAGTGGTGACATCTGCGCTCTTGAAAGAGCTAGGCTTAGAATTGGCATCCTGTCATGTCTGTCTACATGTCACTAGTCAAAGCAAGTCACATGGGCAAGGGACAGAAAAGACACTTTATTGTCTCTTGAACCCTTCCTCCAGCCTTGGTACCACGTGTAGACTTTACCTACAGCTCAGCCTTCCTGCCTGCTTTCCTCCACACACGTGCCCTTCCTCAGAGTGCTCATCCAAGCTCACAGTCCCTGATGCCCCAGTGCTCATTCCCAGTCTACCATCTGGCATTTCTGTGTTTCCATTTGGAATTGCCTAAATCCCTAATTGTTGGTCCTGTGCTCCACTTAAATAAATGTTTCTTTCCAATATAAAGCTGTGTCTCTGAAAAAGGCCTGGGTCTTTGGATCATTGTTTTGCTGTGTATGCAAAAAACTAGAACAAAGCTGCAATGGAAACTTATCTATGCTAATAGAAATATGGCATTTCTAAAAGTAAAAAGGGAACATATCTGAAAGAAATAAGTGATAATAAGAGTATTAAGAACCATTTCCTGTGAGAAGTGGTTAAAGTTGCTAATAATTTTTTTAACTTTAGAGATCATGTTTGAAACACCACTGTATTTCAAAGATGAAAGAGTGTAGTGTAGAAATACAGGAATACATGAGTTATATATATATGCATATATATGCATGAGTATGTATATATACACACACACATATGGGAAAACTACTTCCCTTGGTGGATTTGGGGTAGGAAAATTTTATTATATTTTATTTTTTATTATGAGTACATAATATTTGTATGTCTTTATAGATACATGCAATGTTTTTATACAGGTGTACAATATGAATTAATGAAATCAGGGTGACTGAGGTATCCATACCCTCAGACATTTAACATTTCTTTGTGTTACGAATATTCCAGTTCCATTCTTAGTTATTATTTTAAGGCATATTCTAACTGATCAATCAGGTGATTTTAGTCACTTTGTTGTGTTATCAAATACTCGTCACTCTGTCTAGCTATCTAAGCATGTTTTGCACCTGTTAACCATCCCACTTTATCCCTTCCTCCTTGCAACCCTTCCCAGGCTCTTGTAACCATCATTCTATGCTGTCTCCATGAGACCAATTTATTTTATTATTTAGCTCCCACATACAAGTGAGAACATGCAAAATTTGTCCTTCTGTGCTTGGCATAATTTATTTAACATACTATTCTCCAGTTCAATTCATGTTGTGCAGTGGCAGGATTTCGCCGTTTTGTGGCTAATCTTCCCTTGTGGGTATGCACCACAGCACATATATCCTTTCATCTGTGGATAGACTCTTGGGTTGATTCCAAATCGTGGTTATTGTACATAATGCTGCAGTAAACATGGGAGTGCAGATATCTTTTTGACATGCTTAATTCCCTAGCAGTGGGATTCCTGGGTCACGTGTCAGATCCATTTTTAATTTTTTGAGGAAGCTCTGTACTGTTCTCCATAGTGGTTGTGCCAATTTACATTCTCATGGGGTAGGAAATGTTTAGCTTGATATTAGGCAATAAATTTTAATAAGAAGAACTATATGGAAAGAGAATGGGCTGTAAATGTTTATTTTTCATTTGTGTCACTCCTCTCTCCTGAAAGGTCTCCCTCCCTCCTCCCCCAATTTTCCACCAAATTCCCATCCACTCATCAAACTTATCCCAAGTCTTGATTCGTCCATAAGCTCTTCCCTGACTACACAAATGTTACTGATTCTGCTCAACTTGTGTAGCTAATCTCCTACACCTGCAAAATTAAGGTCACTTTCGAAGTAGAAATAGGAAATTGTAATTTATAGCTTGAAGCAGGGAACACAACACTGAGCTTATAACAGGTATTCAGTAAGTTATTACTGGGTTACTAGTCAATCACAGATTTTCTGTTTTCTAATCTGCAGTCCTTAGGCTTGGTTAGAATTTGAACCGGATTGGAATGCTTAAGCATCTGAGCGTTTCACACTGATTTCACAAGAGAACTTGGCTTCTGATTTTAATAAAATCCTCAAGGGAGAAACAGGTTTTGCTATAACTTGCCACCTAACCTTGTGTTTTACTACTCCCCAGAGAAAACCGCTGCACTTAGAGACTCTCTAAGATCCTAGATTTATAGCTCAGATAATTTGCTGAGTGGAATAGAGGAGAGACTATACCATCATTTCTTCATCTGAAAATTATTTAGAACAGTAACTAATGGGTGACTGGGAATATAGGATGTAGAGGAGCAGCCCCAGCCCTGGAAGGCTGTCACTCTAGTTTGTATTCAGGTCTGCCTGTTGTCATAGTTACTGATGTACTCAAAGCAATTTCCCTCCCAAATCACACTCTGCAGACCTTCAATGAAAAATAAGCTATTCTTCCTGCTTTATTTTTCTCTACCCATGAATTGAAGGTAGAAAAATGACATCAATTGCATGACTGTTTTTACACTTTTAGCAAAATGTTAAACATTCAAAAGAAATAAAAGAGGCTTAATCAAAATAAATACTTCTGATTGAGGTTGCACCTAATTTGTTCGGCAATGATTTGTTCAGCATCTTGGTACTGGGACCATAGCCATGGTTATGACCCAGTTTCTCCCTTCAGACATCAGACCTGTGTGAGGGAGAGAAGTGAGAGAGGGATGACTTCAACAAAACACAACCAGTGCTGTGATGGAAGCAGAGTATAGAGGGCCGTGGGAACCCAGGAGGGCAGCACCTCATTATGGGGAGTTGATGGGGTCAGATCAAAGGGAGGAGTCCATCCTGCAAGTCCTGAAGCACTGAACAATGCTGTCAGGTTTAAGGTGGATATTGTCAGTCCTTCCAGATGCCAGTGTGACTCTGCAGGGTGGGCATGTGGAGCAGTGGCGGTCCCTGCTGCCTCACATGGTGTGCCGTCACTGCTCATACTCACACACAGCTCTCCCTCTGCTCTGGTTGCAGGAACTCCTTCACAGACATCCTCCGCGCCATACTGCTGTCCCTGGAAGTCCTCATTGAAGACCCAGAGCTTCAGATAAATGGCTTCATTTTAATTATAGACTGGAGTAATTTTTCCTTCAAACAAGCCTCCAAACTGACACCTTCAATCCTTAAACTGGCCATTGAAGGGTTGCAGGTATGTTGCATGATGGTACAACACAAGGCTGTGTGTGACAGTGGATTTTCTTATTATTATTGCAAACAAAGAAATATTTATCTTTTAGAATGGGAGAAGGGAAACTGAATAGAATTCATCTATCAGTACTCCAATTTTTACTTCAGCCTGAGTTTAGATGTTTGGTTTTTTTCTTTAATTAGCCTTCATTTTCATTAATAACTCCAAATTACTGTTACCATAGGCACAAATTACCTACTGTAGATGTAATAAATAAAGCTCAGAGACGTTTGCTTAACCCATCTGAGAGCTCACAAAAATTAAAATTGAGAAACATCTGCTTTATGAGTATGTCCTGAATAGAGGAGGCCTGGGGCTTCCCAGGGTTTCCAGAAGCATTTTTGAGCCCAGAAATGCACCCTATGGTTCACCACTTTCCAAAGAGTGTCATGCTTAAGTGGATCATTTTGGTGCAAACAAAGAAGGCAGATAAAATGACCTCCCCTTTGTATGACCATCTGTCAGGACTTCGGAAAAGTTCTTGTGCTGTATGGGGTTCAGGGTGGTCAACCCCTAGAGTCTCTTCTACTTTGTAGCCAGTGATTCTATATTTGTAACTGACTCAGAGAGACCATGCTGCTCAGCTGCCTGGTTATTATGGTACAAAATTAAGGGTGTAATTTGGGGGAGATGCAGGATCAGCAGAGCTAAAACTCATGTCCCTTCTAAACTTCATAGAAATATTGCTTCAGTGGAGTGACCCCCCTCCCAGTAGATGGCAGTTGTGTGGAGCTATGTACACAGCAGTGTGGGCAGTGGAGAACTCTCAGATCAAGTAGTCCTAACACATGCTCTTCAAAGTGTGGGACTGGAACCTTTTCAATCATCCATCCTACTTCAGTGTGATAATTGGTGGGCTTGTTTCTTAAACTGTGGCTTATTCAGATTTGGCCTCCAGCAAATATTTGGTGCCTAGTAGACCCCTGAAAATATGTGCTTATTGAATTGATCTTATATTATTAAATGATTTCCCATTTTTCAGAGGAGAGATAGAGCAGGCATTTTGGAAGATGAACAGCAAGTGTCCACTACTCCAGGGAAGCCACACTGGCCTGGTGGCTCCATGGTGCAGGGCATTTGGGGAACATTTGTAAGGCTGCCTGGGCACCCTTCCCTGCCTTAATATCCCCCTGCAGATGTCCGTGTTCTTTTTTGTCAGTCACTGCCTTTCAGCTCCGACTCCTCCTCTCATCTAAGCCTCTGAACACCTCATCACTCACTCTTTAAAGCTTTTATCAAACAGTTTTAAAGTAGCTTTAAGGTTTATTTTGTGCCCTATAATTATGCTGACTATATTTTCTAGGAATTTCTGTATAAGCTTCATGTAATCCTTTTTCTGAAAAAAGATAATTTATTACATGTATAAGTAGTTGTGATTCAATTCTAGACCTTTATAAGATTTTCTTCATAAATTGGGAAGGAAGATGTCCTTTGTATGACCCTACATTCTAATTTTTCTTTCTGAAAAATGTGTGGATTACAACTTCAACAAGTTGAAGTTTGACAAGTCCCTTGTCAACTTCATAGGTGGATGTGGGTCTTAGGGAGCTAGTGCATGGTGAGTGTGTTTTAAAAGGTAAGGCTCTACAGAAATGCCAGCTATTCTTGGGAGAAATACTAGAGGACATCTTGTGGGACAAGGTGGGTCCCACCTGGTCTTCCCTTGTCCTATGCCAGCATCCAAGATGAACTCCACAGTATCCTACAGCTCTGGTTAAGAAATAGTTCTACTGCCAGGAGGAGGAAGCCCATGATCCCAAGGAAGCTAAGCCAGGGTACAGCTACTCTCTCCAGGGCATGGACACCCCATCCCATGATTTTAGCTTATCTTGGCCATGCTAAGCTCAGGGGTCACTGTAGACATTTCTGCTCTTGCCTCACAGTGGGTAGTCTGCTCTGGCCAGCTGCTGGCAGCTTCTCACTCGGGCCTGTCCTCTCTCTGGCTTTAGGGACATTCTGATGCCACAGTCAACCCACCACTGGTTCTGAAAGGGACCTTTCTTCATTGCAGAGGTTGTCATCTCCACCTCCATGTGGTCATTAACCCTTCTGATGTTTTGAAAAAGCCATACCTGATACTAAGCAGATTCTATCCCTTTGTGGTCTTAAGTGTTGTACAAGAAGGGTCCCATATGGGTCTCTGTTTTTTAACTATGAAGGTTCAAGATAAATTCCATGTCACCAGTGGCATACTTCAGTGGAGAATGGAAAAGCTACATAAGGTCAGAATGAATGAGAGAAAAGCCCCTATCTTCCTTCCACCCATGTACCCTTGGAGAGGCTAGAAGGGGCTGGGGTGTCTGCCAGACATGCAGGAGACCACAGGGAGGGGAAGTCCTGCATTCAGTGCAGTGACCTTGCTCTCTGCTGTCCTGTGTTTTGTAGGGCAGACATGAGAAAGTGGCCTTGTCAGGGGGAATAACAGATCAAATTGGTGCTAGGCTATCTTCTTTGGGGCATCAGCTATTTGTAAGATTTGTCTAGGATTACCTATACCTGAACCCCTTCAAAATTTGGAGCCTTGGTATATGATAGCCTCCTTACCCCACTCAGGAAAATAATGCAGCCCTGCTGAGAGAAGGCTGTGGGGCCATCCCAGATAGCTCACTGCTCAGGCACTGAGCATTTGTGGTCACTTTTGGTCAGTCCTGCACCCTACATCACAATCTGGTTCAAGACCCCTGAGCTTTTAGTCCTGTCACCTTGCTTCACAGTTCTGTAAAGGCAGTTGGTGAAGGAGATCTTAGATTACTGATGGCTACAGGCTGGGAGCTCGGGAAGCAGACTCTGATGTAGAGATGAAAAGGGAGGAAAATACAGGCAGAAGGGAAGCTGCAAAGAAAGTTCAGAGGGAAGGCCTCGGGCGTTCTGAAGCCTGCTGACCCTTCAGAGCAGTTCCCACTGAGGTCATGGGGCTGGGCCTTTACATTCCCCTGTGTTCAGTCTCCAAGTGCTGGCTGCCCTGAGGAGGAACTGTGTCCTTGGGTAAAGTTCTTTCCAGTCTGTACCCAAGGTGAGTTGTACTCAAGGGCTTTCACCTGGCAGCCCTCTAAGGGCTGGGCAGCATATCAGAGCATCTGCAATAAGGGAAAGATGTCTGGAATAGCCTACAAAAATAATATCAAAGAGCTTCCCTTATTCTGACTCAGGATAAACAACTGCTTTTTCTTGGTTACACATATTCCTAATTAACCCCCAAATAGAGGTGATACTAGATAATATAGAGATGGTGGGCACTGGTCTAGGAACATCATGATCTGGGTCTGCAAGCTGTATTTTGTGCTTTAAAAGATAAATTACAGGCTCGGTGCCTATAGCTCATTTGTTAGGGCACCAGCCACATACACTGGGGCTAGCGGGTTTAAACTCAGCCCAGGCCAGCTAAACAACAATGACAACTGCAACAACAACAACAAAAAAATAGCCAGGCCTTATGGCAGGCACCTGTAGTCCCAGCTACTTGGGAAGCTGAGGCAAGAGAATCGCTTAAGCCCAAGAGTTTGAGGTTGCTGTGAGCTGTGACACTACAGCACTCTGAGGGTGACATAATGAGACTCTCCAAAAAAAAAAAAAAAAGTTACACTGCCACAGACAATGATCATTGAAAAAACCAGCATACATGAAGAACTGTGGCCATGCATGTTTCAGGCTGAATTAATGAGTTGGTGTAATAGTCACATAGAAGACTGAACTTCAGATGATCAAATTTCAACATCAAAATTTCAACTGGCCTCTATCAGTCAGTCATGAAATGTTAATTGTGTGTACTACATAGTCCTCCCTTTAGGGACACACTTTGGGGAAATGTCATTGTTTAGAACATTAAGTTGTCCTGGTTTCCTAAATATTCAACAAATATCAGTTCAGGATACTTTAGTTAAAAATACTCATTTTTGAGAATGCCTGAAGGTCATTTATTTTCACTGAACCATTTGATTTTTGAACGTGGTCAATAGCATCTGAAAGAGTTGTCATATCTGTTCATTACCATTTGTTTAAATTTTAATCAAACATAAAGCAACATTTATGCCACCATTTCAGTCCAGATCAGCATTATTCTCCATTTCTGGCAGAGTGGGGAACATGCTTAAGTCCTGCTCTTGAGCTTTGTAATGTGTCCAAAATCAATTTTTGGAATTACTTCTTATAAATCACTGCAGCCCAATGAGGACAATCAACACACAGTGTTTATCAATGTTCAGCCAAGCCAGAAACTTCAAGAGCTAATGGTGCTGAAGTGTTTTGCTCAGTAAAAACTACATCCTGTGTCCTGTAGGAAAACAGTCCTCTCTCTCTCTCTCTCATGCCCCAATTTCCATGATCCTGGCACTATTCTTCAGCCAGTCTGGACACTTTATCAGTTCATTAATTCTTCATTCAAGGATTATTATATGCCCTTATTTTTTTCTGTTAAAGATGGTTTTATAATACTTATATCAACTTTGAACCAAATTCTCCCAACTACTTTGAGTCACTCTGGTGGAAAAGCAGATTCCATTGCTTTTCCAATTATTTTTCCCCCCTTAACTCTAACGATGATTTTCCAACTCTTAACGCAGATGGGAGGAAGTGGGGAGCAAGGCTCAGAGGCTCGGCCAGCTGCAAACTATCTATTTCCTTAGCATCTTCTTTGTTACACCCTTTCAGACCTTGGTTCATTCTCTCTGCTTTCCTTTCCCAGAGCTGATTTTTTTCATCCTCTTTTCCAAAATATATGATATATTCACTTGTTTTGGAGAATCCAAAGTGCCATATTTACTAAAAAGTCTGTCACAGCAGACAACGTGTTAGTTTACAATTATAAATGGATGAATCATACTGCAATTAGGAAATTGGTAGGGCAGTTTGGGCAGATGCATTTCAAGGAAGTACTAGGGTCACACTGACCCTACAGTCCACACCTCAGACACACAGACCACGGCCTCACAGCATATTCATCCTGCATAAAATGAGTTAGATGCTCTTCTAAACAAGGGTACAGCCGAGAGCAAAGCCTACTACTGGCTTCCATGCGAGGGTGTTGGAGGGCCTAACACAGCCACACACAAACCCTTTTCCCCTTCCCCTCCTCCTTCTCTCCTCCTAAGATAAAGACACAAATGATCTGGTTAGCCCCACCCCCCAGAAGTTCATGCCCCAAAGCCCTAACCTGACAGGCAAACTGTAGAATGTGCCCACTCCCACTAAGAAAATGACATGAAGGCTATGTTAACCAGTTGGATGAAAGTATTTCAAATTGTATATAGAAACAGCATGTTTCTGTACCCCATGATAGTATTAATGTACACAGCTATGATTTAATAAAAACAAACAAAAAAAAGTAACTGCCCCCAGGTGCAGACACCATCTGTACACTGCTCAGATGGTCACCCTCCCCTTTCAATAAACCTGGCCTGAACAGCTCCCATATGGCTTCTTCTCTGGGTGACACAGCTTACACTGTCACAGGGCCTTACCTCTTAAAATGTAGTCCACAGCCCAGCAATACCAGTAGCACACAGACCTGGTTAGAAATGTGATTCTCAGGCCCTCCTCCAGACCTACTGAAGCAGAAGCTGCATTTCATTCAGCAGGGCCTCCGGATGGTCTCTAAGAAGTGTGACCCTAGTGCACAGTATTATTTAGACCTGGTAGAATGCAATGGATCTCAGCCTCAAGTGCACGATGACTTGTTACAACCTACATTGTCAGACCCCACTCCCAGAGTTTCTGATTCTATACATTTGGAGCAGAGCCCAATAATTTATACTTTAAAAATACTCCTGGGGGTGGCATCTGTGGCTCAAAGAAGTAGAGTGCTGGCCCCATATACCAGAGGTGGTGGGTTTAAACCTGGCCCCGGCCAAAAAATGAAAAAAAAAAAAAAAAACTTCTGAGTGATGCTAAAGCTGCTGGTGCAAACCACACTTTGGTGTGTGTGAAAGTCGAGTCCATTTATCTGGGCCTCCATCCCAGGTAGGCCACTTACAGAACTCTGGAGAGCCATTCAAAGTCTTCTCATCTGTGAAACTGGTATCATAACAGCACTTACCCCACAGGTTCATGGTGGAAGTGAAACAGGACATGAACAGTGCCTGGGGCACAGCCATTTCCCAAGGAATGCTAGAATGTTATGGAAAGAATGAAAAGGCCAGCGCTTGTCCACGGGCCCTGTGGTTCCAGTGTGCTCAGTTAGAGGAAAGTGCTGTCTGTTGCCCCAGATCAGAAGATCGGATCTCTGAAAATCAGACCTGTTCACTGGCCCTAAATAAGAGACTTCCTTATCACTGCTCACCATAGGGAATGATTTAGGGGTGGGTTGGTGCTCCGTGCCCACACAATGGGACTTGAGGGGCTAACTCCTTCCACGTGTGTGGTGTCATCCCTTTTAGTATCACCCAAGAGTCAAAGGACGGATTCACTCCAAGTGTCCTGCTAGTCAGATTAATGAGGCTGCAACACTCCTCAGTTACCCTGTAGGAGTCTTCAGCGCTAAAATTTACAGCATCTTTTCTTGATCTTTACAGTTTCCAGGTACTAAAGAATATTAGATAAAAACAGATTGAAGGAAAAGGATATTGATATTATGTTAAGAAGCTCAAAGTCTTATGAGCACTCCAGGTATGCCTGAAGAACGCTTTCTCCAGGCAAATTGTGTTTTACTTCTTCAGGCTGTAATTTTGAATTTGCAATAGTATAATATGTTATTATGGAAATATTAGAGGGATAAAATATCTCCTCTAATGCTCTACCTTGTTAAGTATCAATTAAACTCAGAAAGATAATTAGGGCTAATGACACTCTGGTGATCCTGATGGCAGGATCGGTGTGGCCCATTTAAAATGGTTCCAATTAAAGAGGCCTATCTTCAGCATACTTTTGATAAATGGTGTTTCCAAACTCTTGTGCATTATAAACCTAGCCAATCCTCTGATTCAAGAGGAATCATTAAGCCTTTGCTTCCAGCCAGCACAAAGATAAAAAGACACAGCCCCTGCCCTCAGGAAGGTCATGGAAGGAAGTGTGTGTATGGACCACATGTGCCCCAGGGATGGGGCACAGAGGACCCCAGAGTGGAGGAAGCAGCAAGACAGGTGGGAAAGCAGTAATCCATCTTACTTTTCTCCAGGTGAGGCTTTTGCCAGAGGAATATATTAAGGGCCTTCACACAGCTGTGGAGGACTGGCCTCAACAAACATTTGACATTTGTAAATTGTTTGGTTCCAGGTTCTCATTTCTCAATGCAACAAAGGAAAAACCTGTGCGTCTCACCAATAGGAAATAAAGTGTGGCCTGGCTGTCCAGGGACCACATTCTGAATATACTATATGATATATTAGCAAAAACATAGACTATTATAAGTTTCTGGTCTTGTCAGTGTGCTTTGTGACCTGAAAAGATTTCCAACCTGGTATGGGTTGGAAAGAACCCCTGTGAAAACCCTGGCTCTGCACACCCCATGCACACCCCACATTCTCTAGTGATTAGACCATAGATATTAAAAGAATGTCACTTCCAAAAAAAGTCAGTTGGAGTTCTTTGGTTAAGGGATAAAAACCAACTAAAACTAGGCTCAAGCAAAACGAACAAGAGGTAGAAGAGAGATTTATATAACTGATCAACTCAGATCTAACTGTATCTCGCAGGTTCAGCTGTCCCAGAGGTGAAGTTACAATGATGTTGTCAGAACCGTCTTCCTCTGTCCATCTCTCAGTCATGCTTTTCTCTCTTTGACTTCTCAGAATTCTTCTACCAGGTGAAAAGAAAGACTGATAGTTGTAGGTATGTGACCACCACTGTCCCCAACAGGAGGGAGGGGATTGGAGGGTTCTCCAGCCAGGTAAGATAATGAAACTACAGAAAATTCTGCACCTGAACCACAGAGACTAAGAATGTTGGAGAGGAGGCCTCCCAAAGGTGGTGGGCAGTGATTAAGAATTTCTACTTAGAAACTTATGTAGAAAATTATTGGGACATTTTTCTTGCACTTTTCTACTTGCTATTCAATCAATATGGCACCTGGGAATTTGGAAGTTAGGTTTTATTTCTGTTTGATAAATGGGGGAAATTTCTTAGACCTAAGATTCTTCATCAGCAAAAACTGAGAAGGTTAGACCAGAGCAGTTGTTCTCAAGCTTTATCACTCCCAGAATCACTGGAGGACTTGTTAAAACCCTGATTACAGGATCCCAACCTTGGTGTGTCTGATTCAGAAAGTTGCAGGTGTGTATGTATGGGGTGGGGTGGAGTTGAGAATTTGCATTTCCAACAAATTCCAAGGTGATACTGCTGGTGTCCCAGGCAACCACATTTTAACACTGGTCTACATAATTCCTTACGGCCCTTCTTGCCACCTAATGCTATAAATCTGTTATTTCCCCCTCTATAGGCATAGCCAAAGTGCCTAGATCGGGGATGGGAAATAGATTTGCTCCCTAAACAATTAGATGCAGTATTAAAAAGACTTCTGAAACAAACTCTGTGTCCAGCATAAATGAATGCTGGGATTGATTTGTGAGGTTTGTCTTCACTGTGGATGGGGAGTAGGCAGGCCTGACCCCTGTTGGCAGTCCTGACCTGAGTATTTCTAGCTTGAGGGCCAGTCTAGTGTTGATGATACATAGTACAAGAAATAAGAAAACAACCATAGGGAATGGCAGTATCTCAAAGAAGCACATATATCCTAGCTTTGTTTAAAATACACATGATGATGATAGCTAGCGATGATTGTGATCGTGGTGATGGTGGAGGTGATGAGGTGCTGTAGTGATGCCAGATGTTGGTCTGGCACTTAAATACTTATACACACAGTATTTTATTTTCCTTCTAACATCCCTTTAAATAAGCAGACCAGGCAATAAATCAAGTTCAAAATAAAACGTATCACTTATAAAAAAGATTGATAGAGACAATCAATCAAACATCAATTCTTAACAAAATAGTAGTTGCTATGGAGGCCAGTTAAAGATCCCAGACTTTTTGTTGAGTTCCATGATGAGAGAAAAGTGTACTTTGTTAGAGTAAATAGTTGGTAAAAATCTAAGCATTTTCACTAAAAGAGAGCATTTTTTCCTAAGAAACTAATAAAAATTGTTAACCTCTTTTAGTCCAAAAACAAAATTTTGAAGTTCAATTTCTTTTTTTTCTTTTTATTGAATGGTAACTGTGTACATTAACGCACTTCTGGGGTACAGTGTGGGGTTTTCACACACAATCTGAAACACTTCCATCAAACTGGTTAACATAGCCTTCATGTCATTTTCTTAGTTATTATTTTAAAACGTTCACATTCTACTCTTAAAAAGATTCATTTGTACCCTTGTAAGATAAACCTTAGAACTGATCCCTCCAATCCCCTCCCTCCACCCATACCCCCCCCCCCCGTATTCTTAGGCTGTTATTAGGTTATAACTTTCGTATAAAAGGTATAAATTAGTTTCATAATAGGGGTGTGTACATTGGATACTTTTTCTTCCATTCTTGTGGTACTTTGCGAAGAACATTTTCCAGCTCCATCCGTGTGAACATGAAGGACGTAAAGTCTCCATCTTTCTTTATGGCTGCATAGTATTCCATGGTGTACATATACCACAGTTTGTTGATCCATTTGTAGATCGATGGGCACTTGAGCTTCTTCCATGACCTGACAATTATGAATTGGGCTGCAATAAACATTCTGATACAAATATCTTTGTTGTAATGCGATTTTTGGTCGTCTGGGAATATACCTACTAAAGGAATTGCAGGGTCAAACGGCAGGTGCAGGTCTATTTTTAGTTCTCTAAGTGTTCTCCAGATGTCTTTCCAAAAGGAACGTATTAGCTTACATTCCCACCAGCAGTGTAGGAGTGTTCCCTTTTCTCCACATCCACGCCAGCATCTCTGGTTTGGGGATTTTATGACATGGGCTAATCTCACTGGAGTTAGATGATATCTCAGAGTAGTTTTGATTTGCATTTCTCTGATGATTACGGATGGTGAGTATTTCTTCATATATCTGTAGGCAGTGCACTGATCTTCTTTAGAGAAATTTCTCTTCAAATCCCTTGCCCCACCTGAGATGGGATCACTCATTTTCTTCTTGCTAATACGTTTAACTTCTCTGTGGATTCTGGTTATTAAATCTTTGTCGGAGACATAACCTGCAAAAATCTTCTCCCATTCTGATGGCTATTGTTTGCCTTACTTACTGTGTTCTTGGCTGTGCAGAAGCTCTTTAGTTTGATCAGGTCCCAATAGTGTATTTTTGATGTTGCTTCAATTGCCCCGGGGTGTCCTCCTCATACAATGTTCACCCAGGCCAATTTCTTCAAGTGTTTCCCCTACACTTTCTTCTAGTATTTTTATGGTTTCATGTCTTAAGTTTAAATCTTTAATCCAGTGAGAGTCTAACTTAGTTAATGGTGAAAGGTGTGGGTCCAGTTTTAGTCTTCTACAGGTTGCCAGCCAGTTCACCCAGCACCATTTGTTAAATAGGGTTGATTTTGTAACCTGAGACGCTGCTATATTCCTTGATCACTTCTAGGAGTTTTGTAGTAGAATCCCTGGTGTTTTCCAGATATACTATCATATCATCTGCAAAAAGTGAAAGTTTAATCTCTTCTGACCCTATATGGAT
>CAUYQV010172872.1:0-14128 GCA_963574575.1 Galagoides demidoff | reverse complement strand
CTTGAGAAATTAATACTTCACTTTATATGGAACCAGAAAAGACCTCGAATAGCTAAGACATTACTCAGGAATAAAAACAAAGCAGGAGGAATCACCCTACCAGACCTCAGACTATACTATAAATCGATAGTGCTTAAAACAACATGGTATTGGCACAAAAACAGAGAGGTAGATGTATGGAACAGAATAGAAAGCCAACAGATGAATCCAGCTACCTACCTTTACCTGGGGACCTGTAGAAGACTGAAACTGGATCCACACATTTCACCATTAACTAAGATAGATTCTCACTGGATTAAGGACTTAAACTTAAGACATGAAACCATAAAAATACTTGAAGCAAGTGCAGGGAAAACACTTGAAGAAATCGGCCTGGGTGAATTTTTTTATGAGATGGACCCCACAGGCAATTGAAGCAACATCAAAAATACACTTGGGACCTGATTAAACTAAAGAGCTTCTGCACAGCCAAGAGCACAGTAAGTAAAGCATGCAGGCAGCCCTCAGAGTGGGAGAAAATATTTGTAGGTTATGTCTCTGACAAAGGTTTAATAACCAGAATCCATGGAGAACTCAAACTTATTAACAAAAAAATAAAACAAGTGATCACATTGCAAGGTGGGCAAAGGACTTGAAGAGAAATTTCACCAAAGAAGATAGGCGTGTGGCCTATAGATATATGAAAAAATGCTCTCCATCCTTAATCACTAGAGAAATGCAAATCAAAACTACTTTGAGATATCACCTAACTCCAGGATTAGCCCATATCACAAAATCCCAAAACCAGAGTTGCTGGCAGGGATGTGGAGAAAAGGGAACACTTCGACACTGCTGGTGGGAATGCAAATTAATACGTTCCTTTTGGAAAGACGTCTGGAGAACACTTAGAGAACTAAAAATTGACCTGCCATTCGATCCTACAATTCCATTATTAGGTATATACCCAGAAGATAAAAAATCACATTACAATAAAGATTTTTATATCAGAATGTTTATTGCAGCCCAATTCATAATTGCCAGATCATGGAAGAAGCCCAGGTGCTCATCAATCCACGAATGGATCAATAAATTGTGGTATATGTACACCGTGGAATACTATGCAGCCCTAAAGAAAAACGGAGACTTTACCTCCTTCATGTTTACATGGATGGAACTGGAAAATGTTCTTCTTAGCAAAGTATCACAGAAATGGAAGAGAAAGTATCCAATGTACACAGTCCTTTTATGAAACTAATTTATAGCTCTCAAATGAAAGACACAACTTAATTCTAGCCCAAGAATATGGGGGGAGGAGGGGAGAAGGGTGGCCGGGTGGTGGGAGGGTGACCGGAAAGATCACCTATATTCTATCTAACAAGGGTACAAGTGAACTTTTCTAGAACTAAAATATAAATGTTTTGACACAATGACTAAGCAAATGATATGAAATCTATGTTAACCAGCTTGATGAAAGTATTTCAAATTGTATATGAAAACACTACACTGTACCCCATGTTTGCATTTAATGTATACAGCTATCATTTAATAAAAAAAAAGAGAGAAAGAGAAAGCAAATGTGCTCAAATATTACTTACCATTGAATCCAAATGGAAAGAATGTGTGGTTCTATTCTTTTGATGTTTTTAAGTGTTAAACAGTTTTCATAATGAAAAGTAGGGAGAAAGGGCTGAGCTGTGGTGGCTCACACCTATAATCCCAGCACTCTGGAAGATGGGAGGACCACTTGAGCTCAGTAGTTTAAGACCAGCCTCAGCAAGAACAAGACCCCCATTTCTACTAAAAATAGAAAAATTAGCTGGGCATGGTGGTGTTCACCTGTAGTCCCAGCTACTCTGGAAACTGAGGCAGGAGGATCCGTTGAGCCCAAGAGTTTTCAGCTGAGCTAAGGCTGTGGCACTCTAGCCTGAGGGACAGAGCAAGACTATCTCAAAAGAAAAAACAAAAGGAATAGGAAGAAATAGGGAGATAAACACCATGAAAAGACTAGGAAAAATTTAGGATGTATATGTATTTAAAGAAATGTTTTAAACTATGTTTTATTTTCTTCAACCACTTTCACATATGCAGCCAATACTTTATCAGGAACTAGTTCCTCTACCCAAATACTGTGCTTTCAAAAGCTTCTTACCACTTTCATGGCTCTAGCAGCTCCCCAGGTGGAAATAATTTGGTATCATTTCTATGCACCCAAATTCCAGTCTGTAGGATAATCAGCATGTAGTACAGAAAGCTGCTTCCTTTAAAAGCTGCTCTCTGCACATAAACTGTGAGTGCCAGGCACCGGGGCACTGCAGAAGGACCACCCTCTAGAGAGAGTCTCAACTGATCTGATAGGAGCTTCAGTTATCTTTCTCTCATTTTTTTCTTTTCCAAGACAGGGGCTTGCTCTGTAATCCTGGCTAGAGTGCCATAGCATCATCACAGCTCACTACAACCTCAAATTCCTGAGCTCAAGCAGTCCTCTTTTTTGGCCCCCCAAGTAGCTGGGAATACAGAAGTCTGCCATGATGCCTGGCTAATTTTCCTGTTTTTAGTAGAGATAGGGTCTCAACTCTTGCTTCAGGCCGGTCTTGAACTGAGCTCAAGTGATCCTCCTGCTTCGGCTCCCACAGGTGTAAGCCACCGCACCGTCATCAGTTATCTTTCCCGTACATTCCAAATATTGTATAGGATCCAGATTGAAGGGTATCATTCTCTGCAGTTGTACTGGCAACAGATAGACATGGACGAACTATTTAATATGGTAGAATGCACAGTTATCTCAGTTTTATCATTAACACCACCTCTCAACTCACTGAGAAAACTCTTTCCCAATTTGTTTTGTTAATCCAACAGCTTTGTTTTGACACTTTCCATTATCATTCCTCCCACCCCAATATGATTTTTATCCCCAAGATGCCTCCAGACAGAAGTCCTCCCAGTCTGCTCTTGCTGTTTTGGCCGTCACCGGGTCAGCTGACCTCCAGTTCCCCTCTGGTGACAGAGGTCCTAGGGAAGTCTGCCCTCCTATGTCATGTCTGTGCTAACTGAGCCGGCTAGACTCTGCTCCAGGCTTCTAAAGGAGTCCCCATAGGCTGGGTCCTCTCTGCTCTGTCCTGTCCTGTGTTCACAGAATGCTCGTTGTCCACACATGTTCACTATTCCCTTCTTTAACAGTAGAACACAATCTTCAATTTCCGTAACCTATTCACAAAAAGCCATTTACTTTTCTTGAAGGCCAGCAGTGACTGCTGTGCTTTGGGCTATGACCCGAGTCAGGTCTGTGTCATTTGTTTCTCATCCTCTAGCTTCTGGGGGGAGGCTCTTCTCATGGGGCACAGTGGCAATGCCACTGGGATAAGCAGAGACAGGAGGGCCTCTAAGGCCCCAGCTCAGAACTGACACACACACTTCTGCCCACATTCCTCTGGTCAAAGCCCAACATAGGTTATAGAAGAGTCATCTACACTTTGGTAAACCTTACCAAGGCAGGAAGGGAAGGAAGAGTTGCGACAAATAATTCAGTTGACCTCAACCCCCCTTGCAGCTGGGTGTGCACTTGTAGCTCCAGCTCTGGCCAATAGGATAGGACATGAAGAGAAGTGACAAGTGCAACTACCAGGCCTTGTCCTTGTAGAGCTCGGGCCTTTGCCTTGACCCTACTCAACACTGGGATGTGGTGAGGCCTCCGTAGCATTGCCTGACCCAGAGCCAGAATGCACTACTGTCCTGCAGGCCTCTGGGCTGCTACACGGACCTCACTTCACTGCTGGGTTTCTGCATCTTGTGTGGCATCCTGGAGTGCAGCTAGTACAACACTTACTCATGTAACCATCACTAACTCAATAAGTGTCTACTAAATGTCTATGCCAAGTATGGTGCTCAGCCTTGAAATGACAGCAAAAACAGCATCTTGACTATGGTCGTTCCACAAACCTACATGTGACAAAATTGCACAGAACTAGATAAACACATACACAGGAATGCAAGTAAAACTGGGGAATTAAAAAGTCAAATGTCACTGAGGATGGCTGACTTGGCACGGCACTGGCCCAGCTCTCACCAATGCACTGAAACGTGGCAGAGCAAGTATCTGAAAAGAACTAAGGGCAGAGATGCCAGGTAGGGACACTCCGCTCAGACTGAGTCCAGAGAGAGAAAAGTTCTTTGTTCCTTACGCTGGAACAGCTTGTGTGGCGGATCAGTTGGTCACTCTTTTTTTAAGCCGCTGTACTGTTGATCACCTGTAACAGCAGCCTATGCAATGCCACACCTGAACAGCTCCTGTAGGAACACCAGAGAAAAACTAAGGGGGATAAAGGAGGGGGAGGCAGAGTGGTCAGAATAAAGCCCCATGAGCATTGGCAGGAAACAGTGCAGGGAGAAAAGGAGCAGCCACCAGATTTTCTACTGATCTGCTTTAGGTCCCTACATTAGTTTATAAATTAGTGTCTACATCTATGACTAATTGGAAGAACCAACTTTTAGAGCTTCTCATCTGGGTTACAGCTGAGGATGCTTCAAGAGTGGGCCAAAGCCACAAGGAGACTTGTGTCATAAAGACTCTTCCATAAATTGAGTGCTGGTGAAGACTTGGTGTAGGAAAGGCAGAGGTTCTCAAACTGTTCCTTTGAGCTTTGGTTTTCTAGTTAGGCAGCTGTCTAAGCCACTGCACAAAAAGACACAAAACACATTGAGACAGGCTTCGGGGTGTCTTCAGGTGCTAGGTCAGAGGGGGCAGGCAGGGGGTGCTCGGCGCCAGCTCCATGGTTGCACAAGGCCCTCTAGCATTAGGGTGGCTCTGTCGTCATCACGGCATCCACCTGTACAGCCAGGACACTGCTCCAGCTGCCCCTGTCCCAGCCAGGTGGAAGGCAAGAGGAAGCAGAGGGCTGAGAGCTTTCTTCTGAAGGACATCACCAGAAAGTTGCCCCTTCACTTCTGCTCACCTCCCATTGGCCAGAAGCTTGAAGGGAAGCTAGGCATGTGTCCTGCCAAGACTCTGGGTGCAGGACTTGGATTACTACAGGGAAGGGGGGGGACGGGTGCCTTGGAGTAGTCAGTGGTCTGCTGACCCTCGTTCTGTATGGGGGACTCATGTGGGAGAGTCTGTAAGGTTCAATGGGCAACACCTCAATCCCCCACTTTTGACCTGAGAAACTCCACCTTCCTCTATTTGGGGGGTTCTATTTAGTTTTTTACCTGAAAAATAAGTTCTCTCCCTTGAAAAAAAGTTCAAAGCACATTCTATAGAAGACAGGTTTACCAAGGTGGAAAGAGAAGCACAGCCCAATGAAGTGATTTTGCCAAAAGCACTAGTTATACCCCTATATAATGTAAATGTATTGTAAATGAATGTCCCAGCCAAGGTGGACCTGCTTGGAGCATGATGGCAAGAACCAGGCCCCAGCTCCTCACATGCAGCTCATCTGCTTTCCTGCCCCACCCCCAATACGGCTTTCATATGTGTCTCAAACCATTCTCAATCTCAGGAGAAAACTATAGAGAGTCCTGAGGTTGAAAAATCCCATCTTTTTGCAAGTGACATTGCTGGGTTGTCCCCAGGAAATGTCTTCATAATGGACATTAGACCTCTATTCTGCACCCTGCCCCAAACTCCCCCTTGCCCTGACTGGAGTCCTCTGAAGTTCTCAGGGGAGTGTGGTGGGCAGGGCAGCAGGTAGGGCTGGCTGTCCTGGTTCTCAGCCCCTCCTGGGACATAAGAACAGTGTTTGGCCCCTCTCATGGTTTCATGTTTTCATCCTATTTATGAAGCCAGGTTCCCTGAAGCCAAGTTCCAACAGCAGGGAGTAATCCTAACTCAGCGTACTCCCCACCTCTATCGGGAACCTTCTGCTGACTAAAATGCAGACTAGATGGTGGGATTTGAGGTACCGTCTAGGGCTATGGCAAGGAAGCCTTGGGAGAGGGGAATGTTTAACAAGATACCAGAGTATGGTCCCTGTGAGTGCAAAGCCCTCGTGGTGGCCCTGGGCCTCTGTTTCAGACTTTAATCTTGTCTAAGCGGTGGGTCTTAAAAGCAGCCAATCAGGTGAGGAGTGGACACTACCTTTCAGCTGTCAAAGATAAAGCAGAACACTAGTGAAAGAAAGTGGCAAGAACAGATTTAATTCAGCAACCTGCAATAGGGAAAAGGGTCCAGTGTAAACTAAACTAGGAATGGGGGGTCAAAGAGGTGATGTGGGTTTGTAACAGGTGCTAATGGAGAGCCCTACCCTTCCATGGCATCTGGGACACAGGGATCCTACCTTCAGAGATTGGCTGGAGGAAGCAGCTAAGTATTTTGACAGCCTTGAGCTGTCAGAAATTACACACTGTGCAAGTCTCTGGACGCTGTGGTGTGCATGGGTCAACTGTGGTATGCATGGGTCGTCTGTGCTGAGTACATTCTTCTGCAGTTCTCATAGCTCCCAACTCCCACACCTGGGATCTTTGCCCAGACAGCTCAGCCCTTCAGATGGCAAAAGAGCAATTCAGGTCTACAGCTTCCCAGCTCATGGCTCCCACAAATTCTGCATCTCTGCTTCTCCCACTGGAGACCAGATGCCTCTGAAAGGAATATTGAGACACAGACCTGAACTCCGGCTAGGCAAGGCAGAAACTGACCACCCTATCTGGGCCTCTGCACCTCCTTCCCAGCAACTCCTTTCCATTCCTAACCTCCAACCCTGTGCCTGGCCCCCAGGGCACTTTCCTCCTCTCTGTCACACATCCTTGGTCTCAACTACACATGCACTTGCTGGTGCCTTCCAAGTTGGCCTTGCTTCTTCTGCTAGGGCCTCCTCAGCATCAGCTCTAACACTGCTTCTCTGTCCTTCCAAAGTCCCCCATAGCAGGTCTGGCTCAGCTCCCTGCTGCTGCCCTCTCCTCACTTCCCTTCACTCTCCACCCACCTCAGGGCTGACCCCATACATCAATGTTATAATGGCCCTTCTAATGATTTATGCTGGAAGGAAGCACATAAGGGACCCTCTCAATCTTGCCTCATCCCCAGCACTGAGGAGGGGCTCAGTAAAATCAGCTAGACAAGCCAAAGTGGAAACCAGAATGAATAGTGGGAGAGAAGCGCAGGAATAGAACATAAGTGGGGCCTGAGCAGCCGTCCACTCTTTGATGAAGTTTGAGCCTGGAAGGATGCAGAGAAGTGGAGCAGTTCCATGCAGCAGTGAAGGGAGGCTGACTCAACACTGGGGTGATAAACCCAGAATGTTTGAAAGCAGAAACTAAGGAGCCAGCAGAAAAAAAAAGCTGGAGAAGTTAGTGAGGGTGGTAGAGCTGAAGAATAGGACCTAGCTAAAAAAAAGCAGAAAGAAGGGCAGGGCCTGTGGCTTAAAGGAGTAGGGCATCACCCTCATATACCAGAGGGGGTGGGCTTCAAACCTGGTTCAGCCAAAAACTGCAAAAAAAAAAGCAGAAAGAAACAAAAGTACTCCCAAAGAGACAACCGAAGTAGGTGTCCCCAGGTCTTAACAGTCGGTGCACTTACCTTATACTTGTTTGTCAATAAATGTTTGAAGGAAGAGCTAAAAAATGCCATTGCTAGTTTCAGATAACCTAAGTCTGGTTAGGGAAAGTAGGTTAGGTCTTCTGGAAAATGGAAGTCAAGGGCTTATGAGGACATATTCTCATTTGTTGGCATATTAGTTAGGATCAACTAAATACTGCAGAAGTGGCCCCCAAACGCACAGGCTCTACACTGTCATCTCTACCCCTACAGAAATCTAATTATTGCCCACTTCATAGTCAAAGATGAGTGTTTAGGTCAGGGGTGGTTCGCTTCTTTTTGGCCATTCAAGAACTGCATGGTTTCAATGTTTGTCCTCTCCCAAATTTATGCTGAGACTTAATCCCCAGTGTGGCAATTTAAGAGGTAGGGCCTTTGAGAAGATGATTGGGACTAACACATAGGATTAACGGGTTATCATGGGACTGGGACTGGTGCCTTTATAAGAGGAAGAGACCCGAAGCAACATGCTCAGCCTTCTCAGCATGGGATACTCTATACTGCCTGAGTCTGCAGAGTCCCCACCAGCAAGAAAACCCTCATCAGATGCAGCCCCTTGACCTTGGACTTCTTAGCCTCCAGAACTATAGGAAATAAATTCCTTTTCTTTATAAATTATCCAGTTTCAGGTATTCTATTATAAGCAGTGGAAAACACACTAAGGCATCCAGGTCCACCATCCCCCAAGGTCCTGAGAAAGCTGAAATAACATGGAGGAGCACTCACAGGACCTTCTCATGGACTCTGGTGCAGAGGAATACATAGCTCTATTCACATTTCTCTAGAGAGAGCTTAGTTACACACCCTCACCTACCCACAAAGAAAGTTGGAATATGTAGGAGGAATATGTAGACAGTTGGAAGTTGTGTGCCCATATAAGGGAGTACAGATTTTGGCAGATAGCTAGTGGTCTTCAATGTCATGGTAGGCAAAACAATGGATCCCCAAAGACATGAGGTGAACCTGTTCCTTATCTCTTCCAGCTCTAGAGGCTGCCCACATCCTTGACCTAATGCCCTCCCTCTCCATCTTTAAAGCCAGCAACAGCCAGTCATGGCTTTTTCATAATGCATAACCCTGGTACTGACTCAAGAACACTATTCCTGCAGACTCCTTTATTTTAGCAAAGACCCATTTCAAACTTCTGTTGTCCAGAACTCTAAGCTAATAAATTCATACTGTTTTAAGCCATCACATTTCTGTAATTTGTTACAGTAACAATAAAAAACTGATGTAGCCACACTTGGTAATCCTTTTTCAAAAAGCTAGCTATTGGTGCAATGAAGCATTATTTTAATTTTAAGATAATGTTTTCACTTTCTACCTGTGCACAGACTCATTTCATGAGCTCTTGGTACCAATTGGGCTAGAAGTCTTGAATGTGGAGAACCTCTAAAACATCCGTTCTCAAAATGTCTCTCCAGGCCAACAAAATCTGGATCATGTAGAAACTTGAAATGCAAATCCCCACCCCTCCAGACCTACTGAATCAGAAACTCTGGGCCTCAACAGTCTGTGCCTGCACAAATTCTCTAGGTGATTCTGACACTTGAGGACTGGAAGCTGGTCCTATAGGGAAGGGGTGGCCTCTGAGTTCAGGTTCCAGTGTGGCAGGGCAGGTGTAGGGTGGATTGTTGTGACTGGCATTCAGTAGGGCTCCAGTGCAGGGACGGGTTTGGGGGCTGTACTTTCCATGTTCTGGCCAGCAGTCCCGTAGTTCACCCCATTATATGAACTAACTGTGTTGTCCCAAAATTTATAGATAAGATGGATGGATGGATGAGAGGGGATTTATGGGAATGGGATCATATGATTGTTTGCCAAGAAGCCCCAGAATAGGCCATCAAAATATGCTGCCCAATGGTTAGTGTTTGGAGGTGGGGCTTTTGGGAGGTAACCAGGACATGAGGGTGGTGCCCTGATGAATGGGGTCACTGCCCTTGTAAGACAGAGCTAGCTTGCTCCTTTCTTGCCATGTGAGGACGCAGTGAGAAGTCAGCCATCTGGAATCTAGAAGAGGACCTTCACCATAACCTGCTGACCATTCACTGACCTTGATGGCATCATGACTTCTAACCTCCAGAAGTGTGAGAAATAAATTTCTGTTGTTGATAAACCACCCAATCTGTGGGATTTTGCTATAGTAGCCTGAGCTAAGACACTCCATGTTCTGGATTGAATGCTTTTGTCTACCCAGAAGTTTAATGTGGCCATCCAAACTCCATTATGATGGTTTTAGGAGGCCTTTGGGAGGCGATTAGGTTATGAGGGCCTCACGAATGAGATTAGTAGCTGTCTTAGTCATGTTCATGCTGCTATAACAGAATACCTCAGGTTGGGTAATTTATACAAAATAGAAATTTATTCTTTCATGGTTCTGGAGGCTGGGAAGTCCAAGATTGAGACACCAGCATCTGGTCTGGGTCCTCCTCTTGCATCCTCACGTGGCAGAAGGTGCAAGGGCAAGGGAAATAAACTGTCCTCTCATGGCAGTGGAGAGAACACTCTTGCCAGCCCTTTTTATACTGGCATTAATCCATTAATGAAGGAAGAGCCATCATAACCTAAACACCTCCCATTAGGTTACCTCCCAACACTGTTGCCTTGGGGATCAAGTTTTTAACACATGAATTTTGGGAGACACATTTGGACCATAGTAATAGCCTTATGAGAGGAGACACAAGAGTCTGCTCTCTGTGTCTGCTCTCCACCATAAAGAATACAGTAAGAGGATGGCTATGTCCAAACTAAGTGGGTGGTTCCTCATCAGACACTAGATCAGTGGTTCAACCTTCCTAATGCCACAACCCTTTAATACAGTTCCTGTGGGTTATGACTCCCAGGTTGAGAACTGCTGCACCTTGATTTTGGTCTTCCTACCTTCAGAACTATAAGACACAAATGTGTGTTGTTTAAGCCTGCTAGGCTACATTAATTTTTTATAGCAGGCCAACTGACTAAGACACCCTAAGATATTTAAAAACTCACCAGCACCTGCTTTCTTAATCTGGACACTGACCATCTGGTGGTGCATCAGTTACTTGCAGAATGTCCTTGTGACAGTTAATTTTAGGTAGTGGTTTGACTGGACTGATGGATGCCTAGATAGCTGGTAAAGAACTGTTCCTAAATATGACTGTGAGGGTCTTTTGAAGGACACTGGTATGGTCAGTGGACTAAATAGAAAAGACACCCCCCCCCAGTGTGGGTGGGCACCATCCAGACAGCTGAAGGACCAGAACAAAATGGAACAAAAAGAAATAATAAGGGTAAATTCTCTATCTTCCAGTGCTATCATGACCCTCTCCTCATGCCCTTGGACTTGAGATGTCCAGGTTTTTTGATCTTTGGACTCTGAGACTTACACTAGCAGTCCTCTGGACTCTCAAACCTCCAGCCTTGAACTCAATTTACACCATGCACTTCCCTGGTTCTCAGGCCTTCAAACTTGCACTAAGTAGGGTGGCGCCATAGCTCTAAGGAGTAAGGCGCAGGCCCCAAGTGCTGGAGGTGGCGGGTTCAAACCCAGCCCAGGCCAAAAACTCCAACTTACACTAAGCCATGCTTCTCTGGTTCTCCAGCTTGCAGATGGCCTATTCTGGGGCTTCTTGGTACACATAATCATATGATCCCATTCCCATAAATCCCCTCTCATCTATCTATCTATCTTATTGGTTCTATCTCTCTGTAGAACCTTGACTAATATAGTCATTAATATTTACCCCAAATGTGGGTGAGACCTAAAACATAAATGACATCTCTAGCATCTCCTGACAATGCATTTCTTCATGGAGAATGGGATTTGCCCTGTTTTCTTGGTGGCACTGTGATGGCCAGAACTTCTGCTCTACAGGAAGACTTCCTGGGGGCTGGATCTGAGTCTGATTCTGACATTTAGTAATTATAATTTTGAAGAACGTCTTAAGCAAATTTCCCTCAGAAAAATAATAAAGTTTCTAACCAAGACAATTGTTGTAAGGTATAAATGAGATAACATAAGAAAAATGTAGCATATGAAAACCATCCAAAATGTTAACATTTATTAGTATTTGAATACATAAATGTTTTCAACTATAAATTTCGTGTACACAGTTTTCCTCAGCGAGTTCCAATTGAGCAGACATTAATATATGAGTGACAGTTTCATTACCAAATTGATATTCTCACCCAAATTTCAAATGCACTATCAAACCACATTTTAAACTCTGGAAACAAGAAAATCAAGGCTGTTTGGCACTTGCAGCCTTTCATAGTCTCCTAAGGCCAACATAACAAAGTACAGTCACGTGCCACTTAGCAAAGTTTAGGTCAGTGGCAGACTGCATATACAAAGCTGTATTATTTTTTGTTTGTTTTTGAGACAGAGCCTCAAGCTGTTGCCCTGGGTACAGTGCTGTGGCATCACAGCTCACAGCAACCTCCAATTCCTAGGCTTAAGGGATTCTCTTGCCTCAGCCTCCCAAGTAGCTGGGACTACAAGCACACAAAGGTATATTATTATAATACCATGTGTTTAAGGTACATTTTCTATGTTTAGATATACAAATACCCACCATTGTTTCACAACTGCCTGCAGTATTCACTATAGCAAAATGCTGTACAAGCATGTGGCCCAGGAGCTCTAGGCCGTGCAGCCAAGGAGGGCAGCGGCTGTGCCACCTAAGTCTGTGTGTGCTCACCTCTGTGATGCTCATATAGTGACAAAGCTGCCTGCTGAGGCATTTCTCAAAATGTGTTCCTGTTGTTAAGGGAGGCATGACTGTACCTGCCACAAACTGAGTGGCCTAAACAAGAGAAATGTCTTCTCTCACAGGCCTGGAGGTTAGAAGTCTGAAATCAAATTGTCAGCAGGGCCCACTGGCTCTGAAGGCTCTAGGGAAGAGTCACTTCTTGCCTCTTCCAGCTTCTGGTGGCTTCCAGGAATCTCTGGCATTCTCTTTCTTGTGATGATACAACTCTGAATCTACCTTAGTCTCTACATGGTATTCTCCTTTGTGTGTGTTTAAATCTCTTTTTCCTTACAAGGACTCAGTCACCGGATTCAGGGCCCACTCAAATCCAATGGGACCTTGGATTACATGTGAAAAGATGGACCTTGATTACATGTGAAAAGATGCTACTTCTACATGAGGTCACATTCACAGGTAGTGGGGCATTAGGAACCCAACATCGTTTGGGGAAGCACAACTGAACCCACAATGGAGGCCCAGCCACAAAGCAGCGTATCTGACTAAACCTGTTTTTTCATGAAAATATAAACTGGGATAAGGGCCACACTGCTTCAGAAAGAGTTCAGTGTTGTCCTTCCAGAACCAATGAGGCTAGATGGTGACAACAGGCTGCAGACAAGTGGGCTACTTTTTCCAAGGTAGTGAGTAGAGACAGCCACAGCATTCACTTGACATCCTATAACAATACATTTTATTCAAGGTGCTATAAAAAGATAAACTATAATTGTCAACATTGTATAACACTCCTAGATGTCTAATGAGAATCTCCAGAAATGAATTTGAATAGCTATAAAAACCAACTTTTTCTATGAATAACCCTATGGCTACCTGAAAGCCATAACCAGGTCCTCCATGTCCACAGACAGTCCTGCCACCCACCAACCTGCGTCAAAGCAGACAAGCTCCTGCTAACTAAGGGTTAGCCCAGTCCACTGCCTAGATGAAAAAGCTAATTCAATAAGCATGAGTTGGCTTGCAGTGTGCCAGTGAGCAGCTGAGGGCCCAAAGGGAGACCCTGTGACCGTCTCTGAGGGTGAAATGTGCAGTCCATCTGACAGCGGAGACTCTCCCTGGGGTCCTCCCTATCATCTTCTGTTTCCTGGCTTTTCTATATTATGCCTTGTTCACTGCATGTAATATCATTTGCATTATATCGATGTAATTTCTTCTATTTTGTGGGTTTAGCCTGCATTTAAGGTTCACTGACATGGGTGCTGAGTCATATGCTCTGACTGTGGCCACTACCTAAAGTGTGTGACATTTCATACACACTTGGAAGGAGCGGTAACAGGTGTGGGCAGTGAGGGAAGGGTAAGCAGACAGGCAGGTAAATAGCCATTTTAAAGGCTAATCATTGAAAGGAAACTCCTTGTTGAGATAACTATTCCCAGAGGTGAATTCTGTTTATCTATTGGGATCTGGTGGCTTTTAGCATAAAGTTGTGTTAATTCAGAGGCTCAGTAATGCATAATGATTTTCCCTGCTGAAATCTGATTGAAGTGCAATGAAAAGTAATTAAAATGGTAAATATGTGAACAAATCTAAATAAACAGTTGGTGCAGAAAACAAGAGTAAAATATTTTAAAATCTATGCACCTTTATAAATACATAATTAAAATTCACCAGCTAAATATTGTAAGTATATTCAAAGAGCCTTGCATTGTCCAGGATGAAAATAAAAGTATCAATTAACATTAGGGTGGTTTTTTTTTTGTTTGTTTGTTTGTTTTTGCAGTTTTTGGCCAGGGCCAGGTTTTTTTGTTTTTTTTTTTGAGACAGAGCCTCAAGCTATCCCCCTGGGTAGAGTGCCATGGCATCACAGCTCATAGCAACCTCCAACTCCTGGGCTCAAGCGAGTCTCCTGCCTCCGCCTCCCAAGTAGCTGGGACCACAG